>JAIPMN010009490.1:17047-32933 GCA_020650975.1 Apostichopus californicus | reverse complement strand
ATATATAAATATATGTATAAATATATATTTGACATTGGAATTGTAAAATTAGATCTCAGGTTTTTACGCAAATATTTTAAGGCGGCTCTCACCGGTTACCGAGAGACTGAAGAATTTCTGAAAGTTTGTCAGAGCTGTTGTGAACTGGTAAACATCTATAGACGAATCTTCACCCCACGGGGCGAAACCGTAATCTCGTAGATAAGCCTGTGAGAAAATGAACGGAGAGAAGACTGATTCAAGGATGATGCCGTTGATATGAATAATAACACTCAACTTAATAAAAACTTTAAAATTGTGCCCAAAAAAAATTCAATGCAATTATAAAGAAGGCAATCCTAACATAAAAGAAAAAAACAAGTGAGGAACATAACTTTTTTTCTTCCAATTTACATACAAGCATATTTTATGACAGAAAGAGAAATATCTTGTACCGTAATTTTCAAATTGTATTACAGTGGGAAACCTGTTTTGAATGATGGTCCTGGCCATATTTTATGACAGAAAGAGAAATATCTTGTACCGTAAGTTGAAAATTGTATTATAGTGGGAAACCTGTTTTGAATGATGGCCGTGACGATCAAATAAATTTGAAAACTTGATGAAACGAAAATGTAAGGCTGATTTTCTAGTGCTAGTTTTATCAAGCTTTTGCTGGTGATGTTTGGAGGCAATGACCACATTTAAACAGTCCACTCTACTGGTCACCTGACATCCATAAATTAACTGACCGGGTTGGGGGGGGGGGTGGGGAGGGGGGTGTGTCACAAACCAACCAATTAAGTTCATCCTTGCTGGTATTCTTGGGGTAACAGTCAGGGTCGTCTGATGAAGAATCATTGCTTTGCTTTATTTTCCCCCACATATGTGTTATGTTTTAATTATTGCTGTGTATGGTTGCTGCATATAAATTAGCTGACATGGCAGCCTCAATGAGTAGATTAACTTCAGATTCTGTTACTGTTAGGTCCTTTCTGTTTATTGCTCAGTGTTGGTCGTGTTTTTCTTCACTTACTCAACTTGCTATTCCGTACTTCTACGGTTTTTAGTGCTTTCAATAATAACATTCTAGGAAAACCGTATTCTGCCTGACTGGTTTTTATGTATCGCCTCTCATACAATTTCAACTAAGGAAATGGATATGGTTATTATCAGAATGCTAACAGAAGAGCTCAATATACGTTTCCTAATATTAACAATTTTTAAACAAAAGTGCGTTCTTCTCTTTCAGGAAACATGTGATACTGTAGATTATAAAGATAAAGTGAAATAAGGCAGCAACTTTGGGCTCAAACAACATCAACTTAAGCTATAAATTGAAGCTTAAGCTTGGAAATTTTTTTCTGTGTCTAATAAAGGAACACACTCCTCTCTCTCTCTCTCTCTCTCTCTCACACGTTGTGCTTGCAGTTTGTGAGCAAAAAGAAATGTTTTACCGAAAAATTACTTTTCTTTATGGTATTGATACTTCATTATCACTACGAAAGAAATTTAACTGCCACAAAGTATCTTTAAAAATTACAGGTTGTGAGCTTTTGGCTTTCTCTGTTACTCAAATTTCCTTTGTTAACTATCTTGGAATATTCCCCCTCCTTGCCCCCACCCCCCCCCCATCCCAAAGTTTAGTTTAATATTTGTGTTTTCTCATCTTTTACCATCACCCCTGCCAAGATCACTCTTTCTACTGCATAAGCTCTGGTATTCTTCCATGCTAAAGATGACTTAACTGATAAAACATAGGCCTAACTTTTTGCACCCCCCCCCCCTCTTTTTTGGTTGTTGAGTAGTTATAAAGCTATATAGTAGGCTATATTGGAGCTGTCATAATAACTGTCACAAAAAAAAAAACCAAGGTTTGCTTGATAATTTATACAAAGTCTTTAACACAATTGTATGAACCTTAACCTTGCACAGGCATTATATCATTTTTTCTGCTTAGTAAATTCTGTAACTTCTCAATATCGTCTTACAGTCAAAGTTGAGAAACATATTTCATATCTGTGTTGATTTTGTACTATACTTTACTTGCACAGCTTGTACTGATGTTGCTGGTTAAAGCCACAGCAAAACAAGTAATAAACAGGTTTCAGGGACAAAGACCTGTGACACTTATGGGAAAAGAAATGAATATAAATCTCAATATCATATTTGTAACTATTTCACGGTTCTTTGATGTATCTCTTACTCTTTTTCCTGTTTCAATATCAACCCTTAATTCCTAGTGGCTATATCCAATGCAACACATTGGGTGTATATGATTAAATTTGATGATGTTATCATGTGTGGATCCATGTAGGGGAGGCATGTGGGGGCCAGAGGTACGTCACATCATGAAATGTTCACATATATATGTCACATCAAGGAATGTTCACATATATATGTCACATCAAGGAATGTTCACATATATATATGTGTATCCTGAAACGTTCACATATATATACTGTATGTCACATTATGAAACGTTCACATATATTCGTCACATCGTGAAATGTTCACATGTATATGTCACATCCTGAAACGTTCACATATATATGTCACATTATGAAACGTTCACATATATATGTCACATCGTGAAATGTTCACATGTATATGTCACATCATGAAACGTTCATATACATGTCACATCATGAAACGTTCACATATATATGTCACACTGTGAAATGTTCACATGTATATGTCACATCATGAAATGTTATATATATATATGCAACATCATGGAATATTCACATAAATATTTCACATCATGAAATGTTCACATATGTCACATGAAATGTTCACATTTATATATGTCACATTATGGAATGTTAATATATCACATCATGAAATATATGTTCATATAAATGTCATATCATGGAATCTTCTTACATATCAACAATTTTCTTACCAAAGAAAGATTATTTTGCCTTTAAAATTTCCATAAAAATCACATTAAACTGTCTGCTTTATTATATAACTTCTCCTGACTGTATCTGAAACAAAATCAAATTGCAGACAAACAACCTTCTCTGTTCCCATTGAGTGATTACATGGAGGGACGTCGGGCGGGAATTGCACAAACTGACGAAAACTGATAGACATCATGATTACTTCCATGTTTAATCATCATTTTGTCTAAAGCCCATTTCGGTAGGAAATCTGTTTGTCACCTGTGAACTTACCTTGTTGCTAAGGGTATTAACTTTGTTTGTGTTGTCACTTTATCACTATTGCAGCTAAATTTGATGAGACTACAATTGCATTTGTTTAATTTATAATATTATATGTCATAAAACTCATGCATTTAATCTTGATCAGTTAAATATGTGTTTTAAATCTTGCAGACTAAGGTTACCATTAATGAAAACAAAAGAATACATATATTCATGTGAAAATGACTTCCATACAAGGCAGTAGTTATGCAATAGCGCAAATAAACTACATTGTGGTCCTTTGTAAGTTTACAAATAAATGAACTGTCAACTACAAACATATATGCCTGAACTTTTAACCAAATGAATGCATAATGATATCTCAAGCGTCAAATGGGAAATGAATAATTCTTTGAGAAAAAAAAGGAGGAAAACTGTTGATCTCACAAATGTTAAAGAAAATTAGAACTTTTCCACTAAAATTTCTTTCTTTATTTCAAGATATTTCACTTGGAAAGTCAGTTGAATACAAAATGAAGCCATATTATTATTGCGCTATATTATCAAATACTGGATAAGCAGTTTGCTAACAGTTTTATTTTATTTTGATATTATCAAATAAGTATTGCATTTTACTTTTACAACACAAAAACTTTCACTACTACTGCAACAACAATAAAGTTGTCATCTTTATGTCATACCCCTAAATATAAAGGGTGCATGGCGGACCATGGACCCTGGGTTCCCCTCATTGCACACACCAACGCTGTGGAGAAATTCAACCTAGAATGAGCAAATATTATACATAGCTTGGTTTTAATTAATGATGCAAAACGTTTATACAAAGCCAGTGCAATTACATGCAACGTACGATACATAAGGCCTGCATAAAGCTATGCTTTGTAAAGACTGTCTGACGAGTCACATCCGAGATATATATAGAAACCATGAGCTGTATTTTAACACCGACCGGTTAAGAACTTCTAATATTTATATTTTTTGAAGTATGTATCAATGAAATCCTCACAGCTGGTACTGATTCTCCTATTCCACATGATACGAGGAAAAATTTAATATCCCGCACGGCGGGCTGCGCAAAGTGGGAAAAATTGCTATGCAAAAGCAAAGATGAATATAGCAATTTAAGGTTTTGCAAGTGGACACATGTAGGAACCAGTCTAGAATCCTATAATAGGTTGACATTTAATTGTGGACTAAAAGTGATAGATTATACTCAAGTAAGTAAAAATAATAAAGTAAATAAAAATAAGTAAATAAATTTATATGACATATTATTAAATAATCTAAAAATACTTGTAAAAAAAGAAGAAGATTAAGAAGAAGAATGGAGCACATTTATTTCTTTCATTCACTCTGGTGCTAATGTTCAGACTGATAATGCAAGTAATAGAATAGTCTGTTTGGGTAAGTGTCACTACTGTATATATATGCAAATGCACATGTGAAAATAATGGCTGATAAATATATCTAATATATTGCTGTGTGTTATCAGTGATCGCATAATCAATGTCGACCATCTGTGCAGTTTATGGTGTAATGGACCGTCTAAGAGATTTTTTTCTTTCAAGTTTCAAACATCTGAAGCACACTTAAAAACGATATATTTATATTTATTTATATATCTTGTCATTCATTCTTAAGATATGTGTTCACATTAAAACCGCACCATATGATATACACATACATGCATGTTTCTTTCCAGTTACAAGCATATGAAAGCACACTTAAAAACATTAACTTGCAAGGATATATATATCTATCTATATATATATACATACATATAAACATATATATACATATAAACATATATATATATACATATAAACATATATATATATATACATATAAACATATATATATATACATTCAAACATATATATATACATACATGTAAACATATATATACATATAAACATATATATATACATATTTCTTGTCATTCACTTCTAAGATGTGTTCACATTCAACCGTATCATATGATATTCACATGCAGTCACACACAATTAACTGGAACAGACATTATTAACAGTATTCAGCGATGTGCATAGGCATCATAATAATTACCTCAGATTTTATAAAATAGCTGACTAATTTAGACTGATGCTCGGGGCATTACACATCATCAAACGATTATCGTACGATTACTTTATTATCTTTGCATGGGAATTAATTACGCTACAACGCTGCACCTATAGTAGTCAATTTAATACACAATCTAGGTTTTTCTTTTTTCTCCTTAATTCTAGCATTTTGTTAGACAGATACAATCCTGACAGTCTGATCAATACATTTGGAGTGGAGTTTTGGTAATATTTAACATTTAATCAGTGAAAAAGGAAGCAAATTACTGACAGCAAAAAAAAATGTAGTCTTTAGTTTGAAATATACAGTATATATTTAGATATATGTATATGCATCACCACAGAGAAAATGTATTAGCTCTTTGATAATGATTGATAAAGGTACAGGTATAGTAAAGGGGAGAAAAAAAAATATTACGATGGATACTTATGGAAGGAAATAATGAAATGCGACAATTAAATTAGGGCATGAACATGTGGTTTGGGTTCATTATCCTGAGTAGAGATCTGCACTTGAATTAGGAGCGTTTATCGCGTTAAGCTTGCGACAATTTGAACGTCACAATATTCCGGTGCAAATAAATCGCTGACTCGTTAAGAACTTTCCGCTAAAGATTTTTAGTCGCAAATTTACTGTAACTTGGATATTTTAATTCACTTTTGACGATATACCATTGAGAGATAATCTTTTGGGCAATGTGTCAAGAAACTAACCTTACCGGTTTCTATAGCCTAGCGGGATTCGAACCCGGGCCTCCGGCTTTATGCGGACACTCTAACCACTAGGCTATGGACGCTGATTGTATATAAACATATATGTATACATATACATGTATATATATTTATCTTTTCTAAATGACCCACTACCGTTTACTTCCATTATTATTTTGCTTGTTCCCTTGCATTTAAAATCCAGCCAGTCCTAAACCAGACCGGATTTTAAAAAAAAAAGAAAAAAAAAGAGAGGAAAATCACATCTGATTTGTCCAAAAGAATTAAGAAAAGAATGTAGTTGGCATGAAACCTACAGTAAGAGAGACTTTAAGAACCGACAAAGACTTTAAGCAAACATTTGAGCATGATGTACGCTGCAGCGATGATAGATGATAATTTGGATGTGTCGTGTGAGCTCAAGGAAATAATACAGGCAATTTATTTGTAATCCAACCTTTTCTTGAAAAGGTTGCTGCGAAAGAACGTCAAATTTATGGCAGACTGAGAGAGGAGAAGAGGAACTGGTGATGGAGTTTTACCGTCACTGAAAATTTGCGAGGAATTTCCTTTCTGTAATTCTGCGTGATTTTCTTACTTTTTGGCTAAATGATATAATGCACCGGGGTAGAGATCTCTATGGACTGGTCTAATTAATTAATTAATTAATTAGTTATTATGTCCGAACCTTCTTGAGGGTTACCAAAATCAAAATATATTCCACATATAAACACTCATGATATGGCCCACTGATCATTGTAAAATAGTAATGTATTTTAAGGAATTATTTAATTGGCTTAACATTTTTGCCAGGATCTGCAAGTTTGCAATTTTTCACTCAATGCGTTAAATTAAAAGAACCCAATTAGTTCTTGAACTAATCAAGTTTTACAATTCTTTTCAGAATGACTAATTTATGCAAAATTGTAGTCTTGATATTTAATATTCCAAGAAAAAATGAGCAAGCAATGTCTCTTTAGTAATTTTAGCTTATTCGGGTTTTTAAGATAAATCACATTTAAGAAATGCTTCATCTCTGGAAAACTCCTTTAAGGCTAAATTGATGATGCCTGTGTCTAGACGCCATTCACTGGCTTTAAATTGTCTATCCTTTCCTCTTATCATATAGCTCCATGCTCAATCAATTCTAATGTCAAAACCATCCTTCTTAAACCAGAGTTCATATCAACAGATTACATTCAACACCATTTGTCCTTGACATATGTCATTTGACACCATGTTTACCACTGAGTTTTGTGTTATGCCTGAAGAATTGATGTATATATTAAATGATCTATGTATTAGACTACAGAGTCCAGTCACTTTAACCGATGAATATGAGCATGGGCGCAGATCCTGGTGGGGACAGCGGGACGCGTCCCCACCAACTTTTTGAGTGGTGGGGACATGATATACCGTGTCTCCACCAATTTGTCTTGACCAAGCACTGTATTTCAAGTTCCCTTGTATTGAACTTTGACGCAGTTTGATCCAGCATTGTGCAAATGACATGCAGCAGTTCTCAATTTATTATATTTATCCACAGTTGTTAAATAGGACGGATATCGCATTTGCGGCAGTCTATAATTGTTTTCTGGGAGAGGACCCCAGACCCATTGTATCCGAAAGTCTACTTGGATTATTTGTCCCCTGATTTTTTTTCTGCAGACGCCCATGTACTTCCCCAAACTAAATTTCTATGCCTTAAGGATGTTTGGGAGCATCAT
The DNA here is from genome assembly GCA_020650975.1 of Apostichopus californicus. Lineage (NCBI taxonomy): Eukaryota > Metazoa > Echinodermata > Holothuroidea > Aspidochirotida > Stichopodidae > Apostichopus > Apostichopus californicus. The sequence continues at coordinate 25,265 of JAIPMN010009490.1, read as the reverse complement.
TGGGTCTGGGAAATGTTATTTCCGGCGATCTGGGAGGTAAATTTGCCAAAAAAATCTTGTTTTTACGCTACGCGCGAACCCATGGTCGCGCTCCGCTTAGATAGTATCAGAGAACACCATTATCCAAGACTGATCTGTGCCTATGAACATCAGCTGTCTAAATTGACACCATGTTTTTGACTGAGTTTTGTGTTGCGTCTGAGGAATTGATGTATTAAATGGTTTATGTATTAGACTACAGAGACCAGTCACTTTAACTGATGAACATCAGCTGTCTAAATTGACACCATGTTTTCCACCGAGTTTTGTGTTGCGTCTGAGGAATTGATGTATTAAATGGTTTATGTATTAGACAGAGTCTAGTCACTTTAACTGATGAACATCAGCTGTCTAAATTGACACCATGTTTTCCACTGAGTTTGGTGTTGCATCTGAGGAATTGATGTATTAAATGGTTTATGTATAGACTACAGAATCCAGTCACTTTAACTGATGAACATCAGCTCTCTAAATTGACACCATGTTTTCCACTGAGTTTTGTGTGGCGTCTGAGGAATTGATGTATTAAATGGTTTATGTATTAGACTACAGAGTCCAGTCACTTTAACTGATGAACATCAGCTGTCTAAATTGACACCATGTTTTCCGCTGAGTTTTGTGTTGCGTCTGAGGAATTGATGTATTAAATGGTGCATGTATTAGACTACAGAGTCCAGTCACTTTAACTGATGAACATCAGCTGTCTAAATTGACACCATGTTTTCCGCTGAGTTTTGTGTTAGGTCTGAGGAATTGATGTATAAAATGGTCTATGTATTAGACTACAGAGTCCAGTCACTTTAACTGATGAACATCAACTGTCTAAATTGACACCATGTTTTCCGCCGAGTTTTGTGATGCGTCTTAGGAATTGATGTATTAAATGGTCTATGTATTAGACTACAGAGTCCAGTCACTTTAACCGATGAACATCAGCTGTCTAAATTGACACCATGTTTTCCGCTGAGTTTTGTGTTGCGTCTGAGGAATTGATGTATTAAATGGTTTATGTATTAGACTACAGAATCCAGTCACTTTAACTGATGAACATCAGCTGTCTAAATTGACACCATGTTTCCACCGAGTTTTGTGTTGCGTCTGAGAAATTAATGTTTTAAATGGTCTATATATTAGACTACAGAGTCCAGTCACTTTAACTGATGAAACATCAGCTGTCTAAATTGACACCATGTTTACCACTGAATTTTGTTTTATGCCTGAGGAATTGATGTATTAAATGGTCTATGTATTAGACTACAGAGTCCAGTCACTTTAACTGATGAACATCAGCTGTCTAAATTGACACCATGTTTTCCGCTGAGTTTTGTGTTGCGTCTGAGGAATTGATGTATTAAATGGTCTATGTATTAGACTACAGAATCCAGTCACTTTAACCGATGAACATCAGTTGTCTACTTTGACACCATGTTTTCGGCTGAGTTTTGTGTTGCGTCTGAGGAATTGATGTATTAAATGGTCTATGTATTAGACTACAGAATCCAGTCACTTTAACCGATGAACATCAGTTGTCTAATTTGACACCATGTTTTCCGCTGAGTTTTGTGTTGCGTCTTTTAATATAATCAAACATAAAGCATCTTTTGGAGCTTGATTGGCAGTTAATTGTCATAAGAATTCATTTTCAAGGATATCATAAGACTGGCACAACAGAAGCAAGAAGATAAACGTAAGGGGTATGTAAGACATTAGCGACAGAATTTATCAAAATCGACTCAAAAATATAGAAAAATAAACCTCTTGAAAAGAGACACAAATACTGCTAGTATTCTAACTTTAAATATCATATGAAAAGAAAAAACAAAGGAAAGTAAATTTGGTTTCCTTGGTACACAGATTTTTAAAAAACATACCTGCAGTATCTTGTACAGGAAAGATGTATCAACTTGAGCGGCAATGAATCGATACTTTATATAAAACACAGTTATGTACGTGAGATGGGAATGGTTTTGTTTATTACAGTCACAAGTATAGAGGCCTATTGTAGTAGTAACACTTACTTCTTAAACTTCTACATTTGGGACTCTCCAACCATGCACAAAAACTTGTGTATATTCTAAAGCACGTTTCATTCTGCCAATACTGCACAATTGGAATCTTGAATTATATATCAAACCGACGTCTGTAAACAAGTTCAACGAGTGTGTTTGCATGCTTGTGGGTGCTTTACACACGATCCTGTTTCAGAGATATATAAATCAGAGATACATTACAACACTATACAAAAATCTAAATTTTCTGTTAACAGTATAGAGCATGCGCATAAGGACAGATGTAACAGAGCCATTAACCCTGTAGTTCAGTCGTCCCCCCTACACCCCCCGGCATTGTGCGTGACAATCATTTTGAGGGGGCAAAAAAACAGATCTAAACATTTCTAAATATTTATAAACAGTACTTAGTAACTTTTGTAACACCATAAAACATTTTTCTCATTAGATTAAATGTCAGGATTTTTTTGTGAAAGTAAAAGAAAATGAAGCCATGATAGAGGTTCCCTAGCTACGTGGCAAATCAATTAAGTTGTCTAATTTTGAACTTGTTAATGTATATGTATCAAAAATAACAAAAATATATATATAAAACTTAACAATGAATTATATTCTAAAAAAATACCAGCCAAGTTTGTATGTGTGTGTGTTGAATATATTATATATTTTTTTAAAAAGAAAGACTTAATTGGGGTAAAAGCACCTTTGCCCTGTAGTTATACAAACAAAAAGAACAAGTTCTGCCAAATTCAAGTATGGTCTGTTCTAATCTAATCAATTCTGTAGCACACCTAGGAAACATATATTTCATAAATATATGCTTGTCAAATTTTTATTCTCCTCCAGGGCAATGACAACTAAGAGATATTTGTGGAAGTCAAGTCTTGGAAATTAAAACAAACATTGAAGGTGGCTAGAATCTGTCAATCAAGTACTTTCTTAAAAAGGGCTTGGATAAAGTTTATCTGAAGCAAAACTCAGATTTCCAATAATAGCTTTTTTTTCTTAATTATTCATAAAATCTTATGACACAAATAGTGGCATCTGTTGTTTCCTTTCAAGGAATTACTTTGTAGAAACAATTTGGAAAAATTAACATTGTTTTATACTTAAAACTTTTAATTTTTCAGAGGCCCAACAAAACAAGTTAAACAGCATATCAGTAACATAATATCAAAGTGTAATCGATTTTAACTATCTCAATTTTTATGTTAACAAACTTTGCAAACATTTTATCATTCTAAAACAGAATATATTCCAGTTTTAACAACTCTGAGGGATATTAACTGTTGGCACGATTAAGTTCTGATACAAACTGGACTTTGCAAGTCACCATTTTGTGAGAATGAATCAGGTCGAATATCATCCAACTCACGACAAGTAGGTCGGCATGACTAACAGGTCTAATTATTACACCTGAAAATCTCTTCAGGGGCACAAGCAGTTTGTTCATGTACTTAGTTATTTAAGTTGAACCACTTCAAGTTCCATTTTACTATAGGGAGCAAGATTTCCCAACTGATCCCTAAATTGACCTGATTAAATAGTGATATATCATCAGAAATGTTATTTCTGAGCATTAGATATCTAAACATTACTGGAAATTTTTTCTTATAAATGAATTTAAAAGTATTCCAAGGAAAGAACAAAAAAACATTGTTTGTAAAATAAACACATTCAAAACATCTCTCTGTAATTGGTGCATGTTTTACTTACTGACAATTCTTAGCCAATCATAGAACTGGATGAGTTTAATCCGACCAATCACTGATCATCTAGCCTAATAGTTCATAGCTTTAACATTTGCTTACTGACTACAAAAAGCTCTGGAGAAGGTTGCATCCATAAGACTTGCGTGTTGTCGCATGCCTTGGTCGTTAAAACCGTAGGGAGAGAAATTATTACTGAGTAACTTCCACCTCTTACTTTTCCTTGTAGTTTTAAAGCTTTGTGATCATAACCCAGCAAATACGACGAGCTTTCAACAGCAAAATTAATTATCTGTCAGAGATTTCAAAGCACATCACTTGCAGACCGATCGTATCTTGATATACGTGGAAGGACACGGGATAAGAAGGAGTAGTTGAAACTCGATTGGAGATCACAGCTGCACACAGAGCTATCGGGTGAGAGACAACTTTGTGACAAATAGTAGCAAATTAGAGAGATACAGAGAGAGACAGGGAGAGACAGGGAGAGAAAGAGAGATGAGACAAGGTTCACTGAAGCTTGAAAACTGTTTGTCACTAAATCTTATGGTTCATTTGTAGTGAGCCCAGTGCTGAGCGGTAATAGTCAACCTAAAACCGATCAGGACAAATAATAACTAGCTAATCTTTCTAAAATAATCTGAAACAACAACATTTCCAGCGACACGAAACGTATAAAGATTATTTTTCGGGAGACGAGAATTCAGGAGGAATGTCCAGGATTTGAGGATACCTAACGAGGCGGCGGTACGGGTCATTTCTAGATGGTACGTTGAATTCTTCTTCATCTTTCATTAACTCTTAATTTCATGAGCAACATTTGGCAGTGAGTAATACTCACACTGCAAGGGACATTGTTGAATGAAATGCATCAAAATGGCACCGAATAATTTACCTCAAAATTTGTTTTAGCGGGCTAAAAATTGGAAATGGAAATTCATAGGTGTACAGTATCAATGCCCAAATTTTATACCAAGTCATTGAGGAGTGGTTATTATGAGATGATTAAATGTTTCAGCTACTGAATTCAGGGAAACATCGTTTGTGGTATATATTAAAATACTTGTTGAATTAAAAGTTCAAACATGAGTGACCATTATTTAAGTTATTTTCTAGCCTATTTGGGCAGCAATACTGATGAACTGCACCCATTAGGTTACAGTCATAGCATAAAAGAGTTGGATGGGTGTCAAAAGTTTGAATGCTTGATTCACAGACTGGTAGATCATTTTGCAGTTAACTATATGAATAAATATGTAAGGGTGTCAAAAGACAAAGCTAAGATGAATCAATAACAAACAAAAGTTAAATGTAAGGAAAAACAGGGAAAATGAGCATTTTTTTCGTAAAGTTTCAGCAGCTTGCATTTGAACTTAAATTTCGTACAATCTGATCATACCTAATACTTCATGGAGGTGTTAAAAAACTGTTACAAAAGTCAAATTCAAAATCACAATCAGAAATGATGAAATCTGGCATGTATTACTTATTTGCAAATGAAATAGACGCTGAGATACAGTACGTTAAATTTAGTGTTTCAGAGGCTGCAAGCCCCCTCAGCATCCCACTTCTGACACCGGTTGCAAATTAAAGTTCCATCAGGGAATATACTTATGACTCCAAGTGAGCTGCATTTTATTACTTGAATGTACTAACATATTAGGACCCAGGCTCACATTAAGAATTGAGAGGGACATAGCTACAGTAACTACTCTTTTAGGGCAAATGTTGATCAAAAATTTAACATTTGACTTCCACTGACATGGAATAGCACCGTGGCAATTCTTCAGCTTTCAATTAACTGGGCAGTAAGGCAATTTTCAAAACTTTTGCAACCTTGGGGCACTAAGAAATTATTCCAAAATTAGAGAAAACACGTAATGATATGACAGAAATTGAACATGCGGGATTCCGATTCATGAGATTGGTCGTTAAAGCCGATATATTGCTCTCTAGATCTTTCATTTTCCCTCAGCCTATATGCGCCTTAAATTAAAGTTGTGTGCAGGTGCAACTATTTCTGGAATTATATAAAATTGGAAAACTTTTGAGCCTTGCTCGTGATAATGAGGGCATGTACGGTTTGAATTAAAGTGGCCCCCACAGCTGTTGCCGTATGGAACAGATGAATTTTAAGAGAGTATTATACACCATGTTATAATAGGCCTGGAGAGAAAATTGCAATGAATTTGAGCCCGACTGGGTTACTATATGGTAATCAATAGCTATGTAACATGCAAACTACACAACAGTTCCTTTCCTACAAAAATTGCAACAAAATACAAAATAAAAAAATACAATTTTGCCCCAAGCTGCCTGTAAAATCTACAACCATTAGAAATTCAATCAGCTTCCTGAATTCTTTCATACTTTGGGAGACAAACCAACATTTATTACTGCTCGAAGATAAAAGCTGCTGTTTGCTCAAGACACAGACTGGTAGTCTCGTTCGAATTTGAGAACATTAAGGGTGATCAAATTCGTAGTGTGAACGTTCACGTTCTCAGAATCAGACCCCGCAAAGACGATCATAATATAGTGTGAATGTAGCTAGAGGGTCATGTGACTCCATATGTCTGGTTTCATGTCCTTCAGTCACATATGTATAAATAAACAGAGCTGTGCGAGTAAGGTGGGTGCACTGAAGTACTATAACTTATGCTAACTGACTTTTAAACGACCATCATTTACCCTTGCGCTAGGCTTGACATTCCTTTTGTTCGAGGTCCACCTACCACCCCTTCTCAAATGTGCACATATCCGAGGTCAACTCTTTTACTTCCCTTGGAATATTAACAAAATCCTGACCCCCCTGTAATTTCTCTCCCAAATGTGAACGAGATCTACATATACAAACTTGAATAATTTATGCAAATCTACAAATTTTTTGGAATCAATGTACTTGAAATACCGATCTGTTCCCCATTGCAATAATACTGGAATACAGCTCGAAAAAAGGTCACACATCCGTTACATGAAAGTCAAAGTTGTGGCAGTATAATGGAGACGGAAAAGCTCTTTGATAGAATTAATTTCACCTATGTACATCAACCATTTTTCTATCTAGTCGCATATAAAACAAAGTCAATGAATGAAACGAACTTTTCAATATATGCAGAGCCTGAATTGATCTGATTCAGGATTGTAAGCATTTTGACGGTCTGAATAATTCAAAAGCTGTTATTTTGTTCTGTTCTTGAAGCGATGCATGTTCCTAATTAATTATCATTATTATTATGATTATTTATAATCAGAAGCATCAGAAATCTAGGTTAATTATTATCTGAAGTGTCAGCTTAATTTGTTCTCTAAAGTGCATTATTCACTGTCAAAGACGTATCCTGAGTTTACAACTTTAATACAGAAACTAATCATTGTTTTTGTTGTTATTTGTGAAATTCTGTGAAAAGCTGAAAGTTAATTTGTAGACTAAAATCAGGATCCCATTCAAACAGTTTGGTCAATGAATTGATATAAGACCAAATAAGAATTTAAGAAGGACAATTTTAAGAAATTCACCAGAAAATATGAGAGAAACAGAGAAACCCCTCACATATGACACATGCTGTTGAGTGAGTTATCCTCTAGTTGTAATGTGGTAATATGGGTACCATAATTAGCCCTTTTCAAGTGTGAAAATGTAAGGCCCTGGCATACTGTTCCGCATGTTCCGGGAAAAGTCCCCACAAAGGTTTGAACCTGAGGTGGAGGGTGTAGGGGGAGGTATAGGAGGCACACCAATGTTTAGTGGTGCTAGAATTATCGACTACAGAGGCACCATTTCTCAGATGGAATCGATAGCTGTGAAACCAATGACAAGATCATGGGTGGGGGGGGGGTGTGGGGGGGCTCCAGTATTGGGGGCCCTGTAGTTGACATGGTATAATTATTACACTCTACTAATAAGCAGAACAGCTGTTCTGTGCATGTAAACTGATTGAAGCAATTACAATAAAATAGTTCTGTGGAATTGTTCACTGATTGAAGTAATTACAATAATATGTTCTGTGGATGTAAATTGATTGAAACGATGACAATAAAATAGTTCTGTGGAATTGTTCACTGATTGAAGTAATTAGTTCTGTGGAATTGTTCAGATTGAAGTAATTACAATTATATTGTTCTGTGGATGTAAATTGATTGAAACAATTACAATAAAATAGTTCTGTGGAATTGTTCACTGATTGAAGTAATTACAATAATATGTTCTGTGGATGTAAATTGATTGAAACAATTACAATAAAATAGTTCTGTGGAATTGTTCACTGATTGAAGTAATTAGTTCTGTGGAATTGTTCACTGATTGAAGTAATTACAATAATATGTTCTGTGGATGTGAATTGATTGAAACGATTACAATAAAATAGTTCTGTGGAATTGTTCACTGATTGAAGTAATTACAATAATATGTTCTGTGGATGTAAATTGATTGAAACAATTACAATAAAATAGTTCTGTGGA
>JAIPMN010009490.1:0-17037 GCA_020650975.1 Apostichopus californicus | reverse complement strand
CAATTACAATAAAATAGTTCTGTGGAATTGTTCACTGATTGAAGTAATTAGTTCTGTGGAATTGTTCACTGATTGAAGTAATTACAATAATATGTTCTGTGGATGTGAAGTGATTGAAACGATTACAATAAAATAGTTCTGTGGATGTGAACTAATTGTAGCAATTACAATAAAAGAGTTCTGTGGAAGTAAATTGATTAAAGCAATTACAATAATATAGTGAAATTGAGCTAGAACCCAATTTTTGATTCAGCAGATTCATCCATTGTAGATGAACACTACTGATGGAGGGCTGTTACTACATTCTTTGTTTTAATGATTTTATTACATTATCGTTTTGACTATCATTCTTTGTTCACAACTGGAAATATAAAGTCCATGACCAGAATCATGCATGGCTTGGAGTAGGAAAGGTAGGATAGGGTCAGGGGTCAGGGATAACAAGAAATGTTGGTCTAATCTAGACCTGACCAATTTAAGATAACCAACATAACAATATGTATCACCTCCCCGCCCCCCCCCCTCTGCTCCCCCTTTCTGACAAAATCAACGCTTCCCTTTTCTGTTTGGGTTGTATACGTATCGTATAGTGTTACATTGGAGTTTCGTTAACGTGTGGTAATAGCTCTGTGCTACATGATTGATTCACTAACAGGTAAAATGGTACTGCAGTCTGTAATCACGCAATGCCTAAGGTCGTACGAGGATCGTTTGTCAATGCAAGTCGCGGATCTGTACAGTGTCACACCCTAAATTCTGATGAGGACCCATAAGCCCCCTTTGAGTACCTCTGTTTCACCGCTGACCCCATTAATCTCTGCAGTCAGAACTGTGTAACAAATTACATGGACGATACCTAACGGATTTCTCCTGCAACCGACCATGGTCATGCGTAACACCTGACACACAGTCTATGTAGCTGTTAGCTGAGTAACGGAAAACTCTTTGCTTATAGAATTAGCATTTGGACGTTACAAAGCAGATCACTAAAAGTCGTTCTGTGGTTGTTACTTTGAGACAACGGTATATTTGATTGGATCTGAGGATAAACATTTGAAACACATAAAATGCATGTAGTTTCATTTCACTGAATATCGATAACATTTGAGGGAATACTGTCGAAACGAAATCAAAAGGGCACTGGGTAATAATGTATACCTTAACGAGTACACGGACGTATTTATTTGCCCGGAGATCGACAAGATTCACGTTTGGGGTTTATTAATTGTCACGGGGGAAAATTAGCTAGATGCCTTATTCTGTGGTTTGGAATTAACTCTGATGGCAACAAATCGCAGTAAAATAGGTACGGCTTGGTTTGTATCAACACCATGATGTTATATATTAGTTCCAAGGCTGTCAGTGTCTACAAACATGAGATTTTAAATCGACTTGTATAGCTCTTTGCTTGATATTAGAAGCCAAATGTATTTTGTTTTAAATCTAATTCTGTGGTGTGTGTGTGGGGGGGGGTGGCAGTATGTGGCAAGAGTGGGGGTATGATTAGGGTTAAGGGTATCAAGACCGGACTGGGTATTGGGGGCATAAAGTATGAAAACTATAATTCTGCACAACATCTCCAAAAGAGGAGAAAATACGACCCAATTGTTAGTTTGAAACATTTAGCCAGCCCCAAAACTAAAAGTTTCAAATTATGTCAAGTGAATGTAAATGAAAATAAAGTTTTGACATATACGCAACCAAAACGAATAAACTAAGAAACTTGGTAGTCATAATCAATATGATCTTATATAGTTCCACTTAAGCCGTGCGTGTACGTTACAATGAGATTTTCAGATTGACAGCATACTATTACAGGTCAGTGAATATAATGGATTCTCATTGTCTTATTACTTTGAGGAGGGGTAGGGAGGGTATGGGAGCTCGGGTATGAGGGAAAGAGCAAGGGAAGACGGAAGCATTGAGGATACAGGTTTTTGCTTGAAAAATACAACATTGCACAATTTATACAACTCCTTTAAAATGGGAAAAAGTCTCTAACGTTTTCCAACAACATTTCGCCCATCCAAATTTAGAATTTCACATTACAAATTTAAGGAGTATATGATCATATATACATATCATCCTATGTACATACATGATGCTATGTACATACATGGTTTATATGCATGTCGGTTACACATTTTGGCTGCATCATCACAAGTTAACACTATCAATCAAACCTTCAAGCCAAAGTACAGAAGGAAGGTCATTTTTCCCAGTCTGCAAACTATATCATCCACATCGATAGTCTTTAAATATTTATCACTATATGCTCGTACAAACAGCTGCTGATCGCTGAAAAGTTCTTGGTTTGAAATGACTTTTGGAAATATAAAAGAAACTTATTTTGAGGGCAAAAGGAAACTAAGGATTTGAGACCTAATTTAACTGCTCAACATATGATACTCATGCAGCTGTAATCCAAAGAAAATGTTGTTTTATAGCTACGATGCATGCTTGGCAAATTTGTATAATCAAAACTATACAGTATGAAATGGTTCCCGAAAGAAAATGAGGGCGGTACTGAAGAACTTTAGCGTTCATAGACTAGGGATGTGTGAGCTAGGGATGTGTGAGCTGAATAATTGTACCGCGTAAGATTTGTCACAGGATTTCTAATCGTAATGCGTGAGGATCGGCATGTAATATACACTTTTGAGTAGTGGAATGAGAACTTTTTTTTCAAAAATACATAAAAAAATATGTTTCCTTATACATCTTCTACCGTACAAGCAGTTACATTTTCGTGATGCATAAATATTTTCATTTTGGTCTTTATTTAAAGCCAACGTAATTGTGCCCCCTATCAAATAATGGTACTAACCAAAGCTAATTCTGGTACATGGACTATTGTAATGTTGTCACATCACATTCATATGTGAATGCATCACAGATATATATTTGTCTCCACCCAGTATAATAATAATAATAATAATAAATGAGACTTATATAGAACCAAATCAGTAGACAAAAGCCATTGCTCAAGGCGCTTTACAAAGAAAGCAGATTAATTTAAAAAAGAACAAGTGAAAAGATGGGTCTAAAAGAGAGTTATGAATGTAGAAAGTTTAGAGCATGTTCTAATGTGATCTGGTAACTTGTTCCAGAGATAAGCCAGAGTATTCAAAGCTTCTGTAACTATAGGTCTTCAAGCGTGGTTTAGGAACAGTTAAATACAGTTTGTTGGAGGAACGAAGTGTGCGAGTTTGAATATATGGCAAGAGAAGTTGCGACAGATACACAGGCTGTTCCAGATGACCATGTATTTGTGCCCTCTCTCTCTGTCACCATACTGAGAGAGGCACAGCTGACACAAAATATTTAACGAATCTCACACTTTCACGAGAATCAAGCGCTGCGACCACGATATGCCATCAACTTTCTAAGCACGGTGCACACATAATATATCGTCGGAAGATTTCCAGATCAGAGGGGCTGTAATAAAACATTTGTCATGTGATTAATGTCCATGATGGGCATGGTAGGTGATTTGTTTAGTTTCCGTGGTGATTTAGACGATTAACCGAGCGGCACAGACCTGCGAACCTGTCATGTTTGCGTTTAATGAGAGGTATTTAGGGGAAAATTGTAACTTCAAATTTTGTGTAGCAGTTTGTGTAGAAGTTCTGAACTTTTTCTCTTCAAATACTTTACTTCCTGTGTAGGCCTACAAACAATGTGATAGTATATATTTACAATTGTACAGTGATTTACTATTTTTACATCATACAGTAGCATTGTGCAATGCAATCCTGAGTAAATCACTCCCAGGGTATATACATACCCCCAGTCTCCTGAAATAATGTTGAAGAATTTTACCTCTAACTGTAACCAAATTTAATACTTTCATATATACATAAAACCCAAGCTATTTTATAGTTAAGGCATTAAAGTACTACGGACACCTAGCCAATTGGCCTCATGCATATTTAAGTACATTTGTTGTGTGTAGTAATGTCATTCAAAATGTGTTGAAATTTTTTGAAAGCCTCTTTTCGTTTCCGAGATATACACATTTGAAAGGCTTGATAAATCTGGGAGACCCATTAAATATGTGCAAACCCTCATCACATGATGTGTTGCACTCATCATTTGAATAATGTGATGTCCTCTTTTCAACGAAGACGATAAAATATTTCAAAAAACCACCTTAGGCCACAAACCTGTGTTCCGTGTCCTTGAAACAAAGTTAGTGGAAATAAAGGGATAACATAACAGAAAATTATAGGCACTGGCTTGCTTAAAGGGAGTGAAGACTCGCGCAGATAGAAATGTCTGATGCCGGTAATCTGACCTAGTTTCGAATGAGGTGTAACAGAAGTGTTAGACACCACCATCGATCCCAAAAATGCACACACAGCTTGCTACCGTTGGTAATTAGACACTAGTGTACAATCAATTCATGCAGCTACGGTCAATACCCACAGCACAGTTCATTACTCATTTTTTTACTTTTTCATTTCATTTCATTACTGTCTGCATTTTGTAGCGACAATAAGAAAACTTCACTTGCAAGCAACAGAAAGTTAACTTTTTTTAGAGGGCGGCAAAGCGGGTTGGGGCGAGTCTTCAATGCCTTGAACGTCATCAATGTGCACAATTAGATGTTAATTCATAAATAAAACTAGACTTGAGAAAGGACTTGTAAATGGTCAATTTTTGATGGATTTTGATGGGAGTTGCAACTGATTTTCATGATTTCTAATGCCTAGTAGAGTGATTAGGACAATGTTGTTCATGAGTGTCAGTAGACCTTTTATGTGAAGTAGGAAAATTAGACAAAATTAGAAAGTTAATTGCTTGGAGTCTGGTAGCTACCAGGAATTAGTGTATAATATGTGCAACACAGAGTTCATGCGTAACACAGAACTAAAGAGCATTAATTGCAGTAAATATGAAATCGGCTACGGTTCTGTCTGACTTAATTAGAGTGTCTATCAGACATAGGCAGTCGGCCTACTTGGCTTTCAATATCCTAGTACTAACATGCACACTAGAAAATTAGTAGTAGGCCTATACAACTCATACTCATACACACAACTTACCTATCCTAACAACTGCCAGCATACATAGGCTATACCTTGTACCTTTGATACCTAACCTAACAACTGCTACCATACATACACTCCGCAAACTATGCACTGACAGACTGTGAAACGGTTAATATTCACTTTGCATTCCCATTCTCCCACTTGTTTCTGAAACCATACAATCAATGTCAAAGAATAAAATACTAAAAAGAATTTTGATATTATTTTTATGGTTTCCTAGTAATGAGAATATTAACTTATTCTGAAATTAAGAGAGAATAGTTCAATATTTGTACTATGAAAAGAGTAAATGCTTTAAACTGAATAAAGTAAAACTTTCTGAGTTCTGTCCATTTTGCAAACTCTCTGGCAACCCCTCTTTGTACTGCACAGTCGCACCTTGGCAATTAAGTAGGTGCCCTTCAAAAGCTGTGAAGAAAGATGTGGGCCTCCATCGACTAATATTATCTTGCCGACGGCTCTCGACAATGAACCAAATTCATCTCTTTGTATCAAATTCTCATTCTGGATTTAAATTAAAGCCAATCCACCAGATCCCTCAGAGGAGACATGAATGAAGTTTAGGAGCACAAGTTAATGGTCGGGAACCCGGAAAAAAAAGAGGTAAAAAATTGATAATTTCATACTAGCATATCGAATAAAAAACAAGTCTTGTGATATTAAAGCAGCATTTTGCGTTTGGTTGCCGTTTTCTACTTTTTTGACATGTCCATCGAGTTTTTTACATATATCAATCACAAAACAGCAAACTAAGATATTAGCCAAGTTTTTCCCGGCCAACATCGTTATTGGCGAATAATTAAGGATATTTGCAGATCATGAGAAAAGTGTCTACGACGTTCGTCGTTGGTCAATGACGTTCGTAGTGTTTAAATATTCATATTATGGGCGAGGTTTATTGGGATCCCAACGGAAAATATCTTGGAGAAAAACAAAGTTGAAAATTGCAAATTTTTTCGACTTTTATGCCACCATTTGAAGATTAAAATAGATAAGCTAGTTATGTATGTCGTTATGGCATAGTGGAGTCAGTGAGGTTGAGAAAAATCATAGAAAAGGACGCAAAATGCTGCTTTAAAGTTGAAGATGATACTCGGCACTTACACAGAATCCCTCGATAACATTAGATCACGAGCAATGTGTTAAATGTACCCCTGGCTTGCTGTGGTTTAAAATGTTATTAAATCAAGACTCTGTGATTTGAATCCCCGAGAGGCCAAATGATCCAGAGAGGATCAGACCATGGCCTCAGTGTTAAATTTGTAATGTAAACACAGATTGGGGTTGATCAGGGATCAACTGTGACCTTTAAATTCCATTGTTGTTTGTTACTTGTGTAATAGCTACATAATTATGTTAGCATTAATTAGTAGTCGCCCTGCACATCACATGGATTTATGGTCTTGTGCCTAAATTCTCGTGAAGAACCCACGACTTCTCGTTTTCGGTGAATGCGTGAGCAATCTGGCTCTATATCTATGTCAAGTACAGAAAGGCCTGATTTTCAATGGTGGATCTATCAGTCCATCTTGCAAGTTTTTTTTTTATGTAGAAGCTTCTCTGTGAGGTCATTCATCAGATAGGAATTAATTTAAAGTATGTTATGCCCAAAATATGTCACACTTTGTACATTTTCCTTTCGTACATTTGTTCAATGTCAATGATTGAGGTAAATTCAAGTACGTACTAGGAGTCTGATATGATTCCATTAGGTTTTTAACCGGCCGGATTTTATGTTCTATAAACCAGGTATGTAATAGTCCCACAGAGACTGCCATGCATAGATCGACGATGATTTAAACCTCATGCATTGACATTGAACTGGACACAGATGCCAGGTCGGAATTAGACATGTATATATATTATAGGAATGACTAAATCATGGGAGGCTGCAGGCATTTAACCAGTACTATATACTGGACCAGGAATAGTGCAACAGGAATAGTGCAACAATAGAAAGATATATTTGATTGGACATATATCACACAGATAAGAATAAACATCAAATAGACAAAAATATACATCACACAGACAGGAATATACATCACACAGACAGGAATATACATCACACAGACAGGAATATACATTACACAGACAGGAATATACATCACACAGACAGGAATATACATCACACACACAAGAATATACATCACACAGACAAGAAAATACATCACAGAGACAAGAACATACATCACACAGACAGGAATATACATATCACATAGACAAAGACAACATCCCTCATTGGACTTGCAAAACATCAGAGCTGGGATCTCAGAAACAATATTACATCATTTGAGAAACAACACAGAAACAAACTGACTTACTTCAATAAACTTACATCAGCGGCTGACATACACCTTGGACACAGAGACAGACTTGACTTAAAATCAATTTAAAATTATAAAATGCAGAGACCAACTGCCTTACATATTGACCCATATTTTATCACTTGTTCTTTTGTTAATTAATTTGCTTTCTTTGTAAAGCGCCTTGAGCAGTGACTTTTGTCTACTGCTTTGGGGCTATATAAGTCTCATTAATTATTATTATTATCTAAAAACACATAAGAGACAAACTGACTTTAAGTGTGAGACAGAAACCCAGAAACCCACTGACTTGCTTCATTAGACTTGCAACACAGAGACAGACCTGTATCATTGTACTTAAAAGCACAAAAGATAGAAAGGCCCATTTCATGAACTTACGTATCCAAGATAGTGAGGCCATGATTGCAAATGCTGCACTTTATAATCAAGTATGCTGCATTCTCCAAGCCTCTTGAGTAAAACCCCTCTAAGCTGCCTCGTGGGCAACTATAAACTTTGACCCTTAGCTCTGAAATGTACATCTGTACAACAACTAAACCATCCATGTGGTATTAGTATTAATTTTGGTTGAGCTCGAATAAATGTTAATTAATTATGACTCCCAACTCAAAGGTCATTGACAGGTTACTTTGCCAGCGAAAGCTGTCTCACCTGCGCATTCCAATCTTTGATAGCTTTTATGGATGCAACTGGATACAGTTTATCGATCGCAACGGAGGTACCACTCGTTCGGACGTCTGCCTCCGATGGAGTTGTACACGAAATGGGAAACAAGACTAGGGTTGATCTAAAGATTTCAAGTTCAATAACAGTTGGATGAAGACCAGAGGATCGTGACTTGATACTTACTCTAATGGAAAACCACTCACATTGTCACAAGGGGTGGAGGTAAATAATATACAAATCAGCACCATAAAAGCTTGTTAAACTTAACGGAGTAACATTAATCTAGAGAGAGACACAGACTGACAGAGAGACGGAAAGACAGACACAGGGACAGAAATCTCAGACATGAAAATTAAGCAACCACAATAAATTACCTTATTAATATACCAGATGCAATTAAGATAAAAGTGAAGTTTACCTGTTCTGAAAAGTAACCAAAAATTTAACGCTCTTTATATAGGATACTAGTGTCATTTTTAACTGGATGTTTATAATAATTTTGGAAACTAATGTAAATGTAATGTAAATTAATTTAATTTCATCACATGAGCTGTGATTGGGATGAGGCGATGGGGAAAAGGAGATTGGAGAGGTTAACTAATTAGTTAACTCAGCACTCTCACTAATCACACTAATCTTAACCTAGATGGAAAGAAGTAAAAAATAGAAATATGTTTGGGTTAATGTTTGGGTTAATATTTCTGTTAATTTATAGTCTTCCCTGTTATTATTCTTAGATAAATGAAAATTTCTTTTACCTAAGATAAATTTATGACTTTTAGAGGAATGTTGTACAACTAGATCATTGTCTACCAAAGGTAACTGTTTTGTTTCCCTTCTCCCACATCCTCAACCCCACCCTCATACCCACACCAACCCTCTCAGTAGATTCATCTTATCCAAATAATTAATTGCTATGTAACACTGAGAGCTCTCAATCCATTCATGGTTGCATGTATCTCGAATGGGTATTCCTAATCTAAATTCACAATTTTTCTCTTTCTTTAATGTGTCCCCTCAAACCCCCCCCCCTCCTCTTGCCCCATCAGGTACCCCTCATCCCACCTACATATCTCTCTTTCAACACTTTAATATAATGACACACATCAACAACAGGATCACCATTAATTCTACCAAAAACCCATTATCATCTAACTAAAGCAGGGTTGGTATTACTTAGATCTACGAAATGAAAAGACTCAGGTTTCCATTAAGTACTTTCGGTTCCCTCCCCTCCCCCCCCCTGCCAATAATGTGGTTCGTTAACCAGCTGATCAAACAAATCAGCATTACAGGAAGGTCTATTTAACATCATCAGCCGGAAAAAAGAGGAGATAGAAAACTAATCAGGTAATGTAAAAAATTCTACGACGCTAATGTATCGACTTTGTGAGATGGGTCAGTGAAGGCCTCATATATTAAATTTTAACAAGCAAACATTTATCATTTCAGTAAATTTTATGTGTCGCTTTAGTATAGGTTAGGAAAGGAACTGTTCATTATTACAAATCACTTCCTGGGTGGCTGATCAAATGAGTAAATTTCCAATCTCCACCGTGCTTTCAGAAACAAATAAAAATCAATACTTGAACATAACCGACCGACATAGAAAGTATGTGTTGATTCTTCAACATCGCTGAATGCGCAGTAGACACGTACGTAAAAATGCGATTTGTGTTTTTGGGCCTTAAGGGTACGGGAAAAAAATGTCAGGTGACAAATTCATTAGAACCGCTCCAAAGAATCGTCTTGTTTACAAGCTACAGCTCGAGCTAAAACAACATCATTAGAGGTTATATTCTGGCCGTACGTTGCTGCAAGCATGCATTTTGTAATTGGAGTCTTAGAAAATCTGTTGGAGAGTGTACAAGCAGATCGGCTTTTGGATGGGCAATAGACCATCCGTCCGGTCCGTAGTAAATCAAGTGGAACTTAAAGTGACGGGCAACTCATATCTGTTGGAACTAATAGCTATAAAAGGAAGGCCGATAGGAGGCTGACAGAGGCAACAGACATATCGATTCAGCAACTGCCACCCAGCATGTTCGATTGACGAGACAGAACATTTTGAAATTCATTCATGCCATGATGAGAAAAGTACACATTGCACAATCATTTGTGAGCTCACACATGGACAACACATCAAACTGTCTCTCCTTGTCCCTATTTTCCCCGTTCCAACATTTGCAGACTCCAGCTTTTGCAATAACTGAAGTTTCTTTCTTAAGGTACCATGTCAAAATAATGAGTCTGAGGTTGCTGTAGCAAGGCTGAATCTATAGGACACAATCTACTGAACTCAACAGTTTCACACCATAGGCATTGTATCCAGGTCTTTCATAGCCCTGCTGCAGCTTCCTGCAGCCAGGCTGCATCTATAGGACACAATCTACTGTACTCAACAGTTTCATACCATAGGCATTGTATCCAGCACTTTTACTTCTGCTGCAGCTTCCTGCAGCCAGGCTGCATCTATAGGACACAATCTACTGTACTCAACAGTTTCACACCATAGGCATTGTATCCAGGTCATTTATAGCCCTGCTGCAGCTCCCTGTAGCCATGCTGCATCTATAGGACACAATCAACTGTATGCCCAAGAATTCATCACATATTCGACATCACCAAATTAATCTTCATTTGTGTTTGAATGTGATTAATTGTCCCTGATGTTTTATGTGTGTATTATTGACATTATAAGTTTTTATGATAAATTGAAAAAATTATCTTTTCTTATAGTTGAAAATCTAAAATTTATTTTCTGCAAGAATTAAGTTCCATATCTTTCTTATACACACACAAAGACTTTCCCAACTCCAACTCCCCCCAACCCCTTCCCCCACCCCCTCATAGAAAAATAGGAAGACACAAGGGGTAAACTAGGGGGTTGTATTTGTTTGTAACTGCCAATTCCAGCCACTGAAAAATTGTTGATTGATGACATGCGTAATTAGGTAATTTTTTTTTTTACATAATTGCTGACAAACTTAATGTATATTTCTGAATGTATATTTCTAAAGAAGTTTCTAAATTGGGAAAAGTCTAATTTCCAAATGTTTCTGTTCATAATCCACTTGCAGCTTCTTCAGTGCTCTGTTAAACAGTTTCCAAAAACATGCATATTTGACAGCATTTTTCCCAAAGTTGGCACTCTACTAGGGAATGAGATGGAGACCAGATTCCTTTAGGAATTCCTTTGCAGAAATATACTGAGATATAAAGTTTTAAACAAAAAGGTTTGGCAAAAATATTTCTGCGATTTCAAATATAGGAGAGCATACTCCGTGCTCTTAGGGTGCGTACTGGGTTTCAAATTGCCCTTAACTACCAATTAGAATCTCTATTATCAGGTTGCATGAGAATCTTAGACGAGCTCTCTCTCTCTCCATCTCTCTAGTCCTTCTCAAATAAGTGATTTTTCTCCTGCTAAACCACTCGCAGCAGACACTGTCATTTGATGATGGGACTTCACTGGTACGTGACAGGCTTCCTTTATTGTAACTGACATTGTTTTGCCATCGTGTCGACTCTATCGATACACCTCATTTATCCGTACTTCTTTCACCCTCGGGGAAGATTCGTCACACCACGGGTAAATCCGTTGAGACATAAAGCTTCTTAACACTTCTTGACTGAGTTGTGAGGATTATCTGCTGGATTTATAACGACATGTTTTGTTTTCACGCACGGTCAACACTGATTGGCGTTAAAACAAATCAGGTTAGACCAATTGTTGGACGATATCCAGCAAAACAAAAACAGAAAAAAAAAGAAAAACATCAAAAAAGACCTGTCGTAAAGCAAATGAGCTTTAAGAGTTAAGAAAATACTCCAGTAAGAATATACGACAGACACTTCAAAAATTTAGTTGAACCATCCAAGTCATGTTGTGAGGGGTTGGCTAAATGGCAACATTTAACAAAAACCTTTCATATTTCTGTACAATTTTTTTGTATTGATACAAGGAAAATGATATTATCATTGCATATTCATATTAAAGCATGAATATTCAAAACTTATCAAAAAAGGAAACATGTAAATATTTAAGAGATCAAGTTTCCTCAAAATGACAGTCCATTTATTTTGGTATTCTTTAGCTGTCAAATTAGTTCACCCATATTTTTTTGCTCTCTCATTTTTCTATTACTTATCGCATATTCATATAAAAACATGAATAATCAAATCGTATCAAAATGAAGCATCATTATGTATATATCTAAGAGATCAAGTTTCCTCAAAATGACAGTCCATTTATTTTGGTATTCTTTAGCTGTGAAATGAGTTCCCCCATTTTTGTTTTCGCCCTATTTTACTTTTTATCCTTTTTGAGGGTTTTGATATTTCCAGTCAAAAGCTCAGTCATAAGAAATAAATAAAATATGACTAGATCCTGATGCCTGTAGACAATTTTGCTGAAATTGATTTTGTTGTTGGCAATATTGAAATAGATTTTCTCTCTATCCTGGGGCAACTTTAAATCAAGGAATCGATGCTCGCCAACCTCATAGATAACGGATCCGAGGGGCAGAAATGACTTTTGCTACCTTCTTCCCCCTTTGTTTTTCTCAAAGACAAAAATTTAAGATTAAATATTTGGCCATTTGAACCAAAGGGTTTTATTTTCCTGTGAGTTATACCGGTTTAACCTTGATTTTCATCTCTGGCCTCAATTGCATATGACTTTTGATAATTCCTTGTAGACATTGCTTGATGATTACGGTGAT
The DNA here is from genome assembly GCA_020650975.1 of Apostichopus californicus. Taxonomy (NCBI): domain Eukaryota; kingdom Metazoa; phylum Echinodermata; class Holothuroidea; order Aspidochirotida; family Stichopodidae; genus Apostichopus; species Apostichopus californicus. Next base: position 4,266 of record JAIPMN010009490.1, on the reverse strand, counting down.
AGTTCGGCTATCCCAAGAGACGGAGCTTATATACTTATTTATTTACCTCTTTTATCAAGATTGATTTCAAAAAAGAAATGGAATTTCCTTTGGAGTAAGCTTCGGAAATATTAAAAACAAGAACAAAGAATTGGAAGTACACTTATATGTTACAGCATTATAGGTCACAGGGTTCACCTGACACATATATTTTCTGGATTATACAAAACGGGTCAGGTCTGAAACTAAATTCAGATATTAAAGGTAGTCAGGACGTCTAGGCCTCAAATTATAGCATGCTATAAATTGCTAGAAGCTTTCAAAAAGTACTATCCCGGAGGTCTTAAACTCTCCAAATCGTTCTCAGACACTTTTAAGGAACACACAAGATGACTGAATGTCCCAGTTAGGAAAATTTCCTCGAAGGTTGCATTAAAAAGGGTTTAAGAATTTTGACCAAATGTGACCATATTTGAATATCTAGCATATTTGGGGCCAATACAGCATACCTTTAAAGTCAAAACTGTTTGGATCCGAAACATGAAAAGAATTGGATCTTTTGGAAAGGCCAACGGAATACTTTTTACTGGGTTTATTTTCCCATGAATTATGTCAGATTTTGATCTCTCCCCTCAATTGATTATGACACTCGATGAAGCCATGTAGAACCTTCTTTTTCTTCTCTTTTCTTTTGGAGAATAAGTTTGGCTAATCCCAAGAGATGGGGCTTAGATATACTCAAAATGCAAACTGTGTAGATTGGATTTCTTATATTATTATTAGGTTCTGACAATGTCATTCACTTACCTTTCAAATTGTTAAATTGAAAAAAAAGGGGGATTTTTCTATGAACTAACTAGACTAAAAAAGTCAAGTCTTATGAAAGGCTGTTTCCTGAAATGTGTATTAAAACCGATTGAAACATTGATATTAAAACTATAGTGCATGTCTAAAACAACACAACCACAAAAAAACAAGTCTGATTAACTTCTGGTAATTGCTGATTCATTCAGATACATAAACCTGAGTTTTAATAGTCTCATTTTCTGACAGTTACAAATTATCTTTTAATAAGAGAGGGAGGAGGGAGCATGGGAGGGGGAGGGGTTGGTATTGGAGGGGTAAAGAATAGACAGCTGATAAAGTGATCAACCATTGATTTATTGTTTCTGATTTAACTGCTGGTTGAATACATCTCAGCAACTAGAGGAGGGAGGGAGGGGGGTGTTGGTTGGTATTGTATGTTAATGAATCTATATTGACCATGTCCTTAAATCTAACTTATTATTTATCAATTATTGATCATTTATGATCATTTATGATCATTTTTGATCATTATTGATCATTATTGATCATTATTGATCATTTATGAAACACTTTGGCATGGAGAGAAGATGGATGCGATATCTTCAAAGCATGATACAGAGACACACTTACTCATGTAAACAATATTTACCATTCGTTTCAATAGTTTACGTGTAATGTTTACAATTAATTGGATCAATCAGCATGCTTGGTTTTGAAATTTTAAAGTCAGATTTCCCACTACCAGGTTGTGTGTAAAGTCCATATAAACTTTAGTGAAAAATGAATCCATCTGTTATGCCACAATTATGAAAAAACCACTTCCTTTTTTGTAGTATATATTGCAGCAACTGTTCAAACTTGTTTTCCAAATTTTTCAGGAAGTTTCAAAGACATATAGAATGACTCAGCCTAAAATATGAGTGTATACTGTACATATACCATCAATCAAACTTAAGACAAAGTCATAGGTTTCAAAAAGTAAACAAGTAAAATTCAATTCTGTTAAAGTAATTTCATCACCGAGGCAACCTTGGACGTCACCATTGATCACACATGAAAGAGTAAACAGGATATTTTCAAACATTTCCTCACTATTTGGAAAATGCAAGTTGGCTATATATCTACGCCATCCAAAGGGCGTTACTATTTGATTTTCAGTATCGAATCATTACAGACAACTTAACCAAGAATAACTCAAAAAGCGGCATATTAATGGATAACATTTAAAGAGAGAATCTTAATCATGATATGTCATCATCGTCCAATAAGAACGGAAAATGTTGAGGACATTTTAAATATATCAAAGAGTCGATTAAGAAAGAAAAAATGGGAACCACTCATGATGTCATTGTGGAAATGTTTTAGACAATTAGCACGCCTACACTATACTATCGGTACAGTTTGTATTTTAATAACACATTTAATTTTTGAGAAATGAGAGCCTGTTACCAGGGAGATTGAGTCATCAATAAAAGTGGCTGAACTGTATAGTCTAACACACAGGACGATGAGGTCAGTTCCTGATCAGATGCATGACACACACCACAAAAGACCGATTAAAACAAGACTTAATTAAGTCATGGCCTCTAATGACACGTTTAAAATGATTGGTCATTGTAGTGAAATGTATTTTGCGTGTTGTTGTATTGTTGTCTGTTACATAACATTTGGTGTAACTTTGCTTGACCATACCTCAAATTGTTCAGATTCAGCTGCATAATTATTCACACATGTTTGAACGAAGTCCTTGCGTAATTGGCTTGTTGAACCCTCGTGATTTGTGTTATGTAATAAGTCCTTTTCAATGTCCTTTGATATATATATTGGGCGCACACGGAAAAGGGACCACTGGCGTTGGTTGCGTTTAGCCAGAATACGTATTATATTTAAGATCTGAGATCCGAAACAGCCATGGAAGGGTTATGCCACGTAATGCAGTTAGCAATATTAGTGGTTTCTGGAAGTTCTCGACTTTAAAGGGCTAAAGAGGTATTTTGGTGTTTATATATTTTATAAGTTAAATGCTTTCTTCGTGTGTGTTTGCTGGTTTATGTTTGTGCAATAGTGAAATCTGTGTATTTATTTGTGCCAAAAAAACAAATTATAAAAATGTTGTATTTAGTACTGTAAGTTTTCTATTTTTGTATTTTGATAGTTTTACGGGAGTCATGGAGTCTAAAACGAATGAGAACAAATAAATGCGGTGACTTTACTCTTTGTTTGAAACCGTCCGTCATTTTTCGTCTTGCCACGACCGGTACAGTCATTACCAGCTTTTTAACGACAATTTCTGTTGAATGTCATCTAAGCTGCTCTTTTGTTTTATATATTAATTAAAGAAAATGTTTTGGTCGAGTGCATTTTCATAATTCGTAAAAAAATGGATCAACATCAATTTAACATTGACGCCTGCATTGTTAGGAGCCAAGGTCAATTTAGTCTTAACTGTATGCTGTATTGGTCCCAAATATGCTAGATATTCAAATATAGTCACCTTTGGTCAAAATTCTTAAACTGTTTTTTTATTACAACCTTCGAGGAAATTTTCCTCACTGGGACATTCAGTCATCTTGTGTGTTCCTTAAAAATGTCTGAGAACAATTTGGAGAGTAAAGACCTTCAGGAAAGTACTTTTTGAAAACTTCTAGCAATTATAGCGTCCTATAATTTGAGGCCTATACTGACTACCTTTAAAGCTGAAGGAGTAAATTTCAAGAGATTTAAGCACATTTTCAGGGTGAACATCTTGAAACCCTCGATGGCTTAATAAAGATCACATTTCTAATACTCGATTAAATGTTTCTTTTATTCTCGGACTATGCGCATAACTCGACTAAGATTCTGCCTAAAGTCATCGATTAAAGCTAAACAAGCTGGCCGGGTAGGCGCAAGTTTAGGCTTTGATCAGCCTCTGACAAACTCACCTCAAAAGTACTGTTCTAGACAACCTGAAAATTTAAATTAATTCGCAGACATAAAAAAAGTTAACATCAATTACCGTTTCGTTTATTAGATTGCCATCTGTATTTCATACATCCATACGTTTCTGATAGTAATACCATGCAATCAAAGCTGTTGATGCCCAACATTTAAAGTTCAGGGGAATGAATACACTTTAAAGAATGGCAGATTCCTGCAAAGGTCACAAATGACTGAAATTTAATAACAACGTAACTTGCATGAGCAAATTTAACGTTGAAAAATGGATTGAACTTTTCGTGTATTTTTTAGGGTTTATGTCGGAATCAACGTTATGTACTGCAGTACTAATTTTTAGTATTAATAGGATAAGTTATTTATCTCAGTACGGCAGGTCTCCTATAAAGTATTAATTTATATTTTTTTACAAAATTCAAATCTGATAGATTAAAGGGGAGAAAAAGGTTCACATTATGAAGAAGTGAACCAATCATACCATGTCAAATCTTAATATATCAGAGATGTTTTGATCATTGAGAAAGTTATTTAATTATTCAACTT
>JAIPMN010009487.1:0-20013 GCA_020650975.1 Apostichopus californicus | reverse complement strand
TTCGGACGAATTCCCCCCTGAATTCTGTCTCTAATCTTCCAACATTTTGGTTTATACATTTGTAGGAAAATGAGAATTTCACTCTGTGAGGAGGGTTGTTTCTTATGCTCAGCAGCAGTCTGGTTTTATAAAAAAAGAGGTTCAGTTCGAAGAAACATCTGTAGTTGCATCATGCAAAAGTATCCCTGCTAAAGCTAAACCAGCTAATTGCTACTTGTTTCGAAGGATGACTTTTAGGAACAAAATTAATTTTGATATTTCGCAGACTGCTAACTAGTCCAGGTTGCGTTCTTATACCACCTTTAGTGTTTGAAGGGGAAAAAATGACGCTGTAAACATGATGGCACATGAATGGAAATGGCTGGAATACTAAGTCTATAACTCTTAATCTAAATGAATAATGGCAAATTGACTGGGAAATTTTAGACAATGGAAAAGAACAAAGAAATTTATGGCTAGAATGGCAATCCAACCAGTGACCTCTGGGTTACAAGCCCAGACAGTTTTTACGTGTTATCTATAGTTTCAAGCAGATTTATGTGCTAAAAACACTAATAATGATCATTGCATATACATTTTAAGAAATTTTTTAAACCACCATTTTTTTGCTGTTCGGTACAATTAATGGCTGGTTTGGTAACTGTGACCCTTGATATTATTTATTTATTTTCTTTTTATCTTTTTCAGAGCGTGTTCACGGATCTAGAGATTCTAGCGGCTTTGTTTGCTGCATGCATTCATGATGTCAGGCACCCCGGACTTAACAATCAGTTCCTTGTAAATACAAGTAAGTTTGTCTTCTACTTCTCTGTCCCAAACATATCCTCTGAAAATGTCAAGCTCATAAACTTGGTGGAAGAGAAAGTTAAGAGAAAACAATGGCACTGTGTAAGGTGTAGAGTTACATGAGAGATTTGATTTTGTGGTCTCCCAGCATAGGGTGGGAGGGGGGGGGGGTTAGGGTACTTCCCTCTCTTACCTCCTTTAATAACCATCACCCAGACCCCACCAGACCCCAGAATCAATCCAGACCCCACTCAGAAATGCCTTGGTAAATGTAAGCTGTACATATTGTATGTACATTGTACAAGAAATGATTATTACTAATTATCATTTTTCGTTATTCTTGTTGTTATTGTTGTTAAATGAGTGAGTCTGTTTGGAGGTATGAATGTGTAGTGATGAAATGGAACCAATGTTTTTAATATACTGACCATGAGAAGAGTAAAATAACAACTTTGAAATAGAATGATTGGAATAGAGCAGGAAGCACATCCAAGCTTCTCCACATTAGCTTACTGTTGAAAAACAACACAGAAAGGACAAATCATTGGTTTATGTTATAACTTATACCTTCCCATCTCCTATGAAACAAGGTAGAAACATTTGCTGTCCATTCTCCCCCTCCCTTCCTCCCTCCCCCTTCCCCTCTTAAAGTAATTTTTTTTTTATCTTGTACACTTTCCACACACACACACAAATTGACATTTAATATAAATAAAATAAATTGATTCCAGCATAGTGCACACTGATATGATTTAATAGCCTATTCTGTTCCAGGATATCACAAACCAGGCAATTCTTAATTGAATACCTGTCAGTCAATAGGCTGTGAAATTTGTTATATTCCTTAATTTCTCCATTCAGGCACGTTCATCTCATTGTCACATTCTTTCAATTCCTCATTTTTTTCTTTCCACTGCATGTTTCTTTGTCAACCAAATTTCATTAAAGCCCATGAATTACACCACGATATATCTTGAATTATTCGTTTCAATTTTAATATTAAATCGACGAGATGCATCACGTCCGTCGCCCACCTCCCATCGCAGGGAGCGTCAGTGTATCCACTCCGTGCATGAGAAGACCGTCGACGACATCACGGCCCGAATGTGCCAAGACGTGGCGTTCGTAATCTATCTCCGTCAGCTCGACAGGAATTCCCCGCTGGGAGAGAGGAGGGGGAGTTCAGTGTCGAGCGAAATAGATCATTTCATGGTCATCGTGAGCGTGCGGCTTTGCCCTCTGCTCGCGCACTGGTGCCGTCATTGACTATTTCTTGCTAGTCGAACGTTGAACGAGTCTCTCTCTCTCTCTCTCTCGACAGATTCAGAGTTAGCAATAATGTATAACGACGAGTCAGTACTGGAGAACCATTCCTTAGCCGTCGCTTTCAAACTGTTACAGATGGATAACTGCAATATGCTGGAAGCGTTAAACAAGAAACAGTGGCAGCAGTTCAGGAAGATGGTGATTGATATGGTGAGTTACAAAACAAAACAAAACAAGACTTTAACAGCCAGAATGTGATTGTAAAACTCAGCCATGTACATTTCAGATCGAGCAAACCAACACAGTATAATCAGAATAATGTGTGAATGGTGTGCTGAAAGTTATTCTCATATAGACTCATGTAGGAAGTTAGCTGATAACACCCCACCCCACCCCACCCACCCAACCTCTCATCCACCATCCCTCACATCACCTTAATACAAAAAGGTATATGAATAAATAAGTAACATGAACAAAATATGAAATTGTTTGGTTTATGTCCATTGTTGAACCTTAACACACAGGCAGTGATCCCCCTCACCCTTCAACCCCCCCCCCTCCAAGGATGATTAGTCCCCCCAACCCTTTTACCATTGAAAGCTGACTTCATTTCGTTGCCCATTTTATAAGCTAGCACAGTTAAATTTTGGGAAGCAACCATAGCCACCATAGCCACCATAACCACAGAACATAATCTTTCAAATCTTGCAAGCAAAGAATTAGAAGAAGAAAAGCATATTTTTATGAAATTGTATTCATGAAAATTATACATCCAGGGCAAGATTATGTGGTTATGATCTGTACCCTCACCCAATTCCCCAACTTCCCATCGTTAGATATGATCCCCGCTATCATCTAGGCCAGTTGTTACCTATCTTAGACTGTTGCCTCACCCCACCACCAGTTCCTTCTCAACATCAATTATTTCCATCTCCTCTTTCTTACATTCTTTTTACCTCTCAGGTTCTAGCGACGGACATGGTGAAGCACATGAGCCTCCTGGCAGAACTGAAGACGATGGTAGAAACCAAAAAAGTGGCGGGATCTGGAGTCCTTTTACTGGACAATTACAGTGACAGGATACAGGTATAGTTATTTACAAAACATCAAGACCAACACACTTAAATGTTGGTATTTTAGATCCTCCTGCAAGCAGGAACTCGCGAAGAAACCTCATTGGCTTATCATAGCCGCAAGCTGACCGAAGTCAGTCTCTCAGTAAAATTCAAATTAACTAAATTCTACTATTCTAATGTGACAAACATTCAAATTAAACGTCCATGATTATGTATTGTCAATTGTCAACAACTCTGTAACTGGACGACATACATTAATCTTGGAGTGACTCGAACCGGGGACCTTATGATTGGAAGGCACCGGCGTTAACCACTGAGCTAACACTCCTAGGAATCAGGAATCAGAAATTGTACAACCCAGAGGCAAATCATGCATGGAGCGGCGGTTAGGGGTGCTTATACCGGCCACCTCCATAAATTTATCTCCTGCTTGCCAAAAAGTGGGGAGAAATTTTGGATTGGGTGTTTTTTGGATTGGGTTGTAGCCAGCACTGACTATAGTATATAATAGCCTTGTTTAAAGCAGTTGATATCTGGAAGGTCATTTATGTGGTCACCAAATATGCTAGATAGTCACGTAACAGCCTTTCCTGTTCGATACTTACACAAGTAGTACAACATGTTACAACTATTTCCCCTTAGATGTTTCCCTCACTGAGATACTTGATGGCAAAATTTAATGATCTAAACCCTCACGGAATAATTTCACGGCTCATAACCTCCGGGGGGAAGTTTTGCTATTTTCGACCAATACCTGATAACATTTGAGGTACTCGGGTTTTATCCTGAGCAGTGAAAATTTGGGGGCGAGACATCGACTGTTGTTTAACTTAGGAGTAAACCGTAGTAGTGGGAGTAATGCATTGTCACGGAAGTGTTGTTACAACTTTGTCTGCAAGTGTCCCATCCAATTTGTGTTATCACAGTCAATGTGTGAAAACTCCATTTAGTGTAGGTTGTGCCTATTGAAGGCACCATAGGTTATAACAAGACAACATATATAAAACCAGAAATCTTGAAAATTGTTGATGTTTGAATTATTATTATTATATACCAGATTTATATAGCGCTCTTTTCATGCTCAAGCATGTTCAAGAGCGCTTTACAATGACAACAAAATGACAAAACCCTTAAAACATAAATATGAAGAATAAAATTGATGCAGCTTAAATATTAATATAAAAATATATATATATGTACTAAGGAATAATTTTAAAAACAATATAGATTTACAGTGAAATTCATAAAAAAAAATGTAATAAAAAAAAATTAAAAAGTGAGCTTAAGTAATTATAAGTAACAAAATGACAAAACCCCTTAAAATGTGAATACGAAAAATAAAATGGACGCAGCTTGGATATTAATATAAATATATATATATATATATTCTTTCGCATCAGTGTTTTTTGATATCATGTGTTGTCGATACTACTAAATGCCTCTATGGTTATCGATTCACAGGTCTTAAAGAACCTACTGCATTGCGCAGACTTGGCCAACCCGGCCAAACCACCGGACTTCTGTCAACAGTGGACACAGAGGGTCATGGGAGAGTTTTTCACGCAGGGCGATCTGGAAAAGGAGAAGAAGATGGAAGTCAGTCCCATGATGGACCGGAACACGGTCGTCGTAGAAAAATCTCAGGTATGGAGAACTTTGTTGCTACAGATTAGACGTGTTGCACTAGCATGCAAACACATTCATTTCGTTGGTACTATTTTTTCTTATGTGGAGAATATTTCATTGTGTAGTGTACAATTTTCATAATATATTGCCATATTTTTTGAAAGGATAAAAGTGTCTGATTAAGGAGAGAGAACTCATTGCTAGAAATAAGAATGAGTTCTGTTTTGGGGGATTTGAAACTAGTACTCAGAGCAAACTCTTTAAACATCCATTCTGATGTCTCCAATAACATTCTGGTGATTCGGTATGTTTTAGTGTATAAACTGTAACAGCATAGATGTGCAGTTTATAGCATATTGCTCTAGTGAGTGCATCTTTGAACATTTCATTCGAGGCCTACAAGGCTCGCCGAGTCTGAGAACTAAAGAAGTTAAACCACATTAAAAAATCAGGCACGTCGAAAAGCGACTATTTTCCGAAAGAAAACTTCATTTTTTTGTGAAAATGGATCGTCACATAAAACGTACGTCGAGCATTTTTCATTTTAGAGTGGCAATTTTTTGAACGAACAAACGAGTCACTTTCCAGACCACAGAAATTCCAGACAGTCCTAGCTCTTGTATAGCATACATAGTCAGTTAAGAACGATGCTATATTTCATGGGCCTTACGGCGTGTCCATCGATTTCCGGTATTGGTGCAGCGAGCCCCTGCAAATAAACTTCTCTTCGTGACGTCATTAGAGCAGTGATCATCGTTTTCAGACAAGATATTCTCTTATTTTAATTGAATCTTTCCCCCTGCAACGATTTATCAAACTAACAAACTGAAAAGGTGAGGTGTCACCTTTGGCTTGTAGTTCTGATATGTTGACTGGACATTGATTTTAAATCCAATACCACAATGTTGTTATCACGATATATATGCCTAGGCGTGTAAAACAGTATATTCAAATCTTGCGTGAGAGATAGATTGATCCTTATGTAAAACATGTCAATAAGGAATAAATATTCCCAAAGGGTGACATTGATGGTTCTCAAGGTGCTTGACAGAGTCTTTTTTGGAATCAATACAAAACTCATCAGGAATCTTGTTCTTGGTAATTTTTGATATCAAGAAGCTGCAAGGATCATTGCACACAAATTTAAGTTACCACTAATGTGACGTAGCGTGACATTCCTGATAACTGGAATGGCTTCATCTTAAACACTTAAACAGAAAGTGGGAAGTCCTTTTTTGTATGGTAATCTTAGCAAGCACAAGGCCCATATAGGCATGAAGAAAAATATGAAATCTCATTTGAGAAAAAAAACTCCTACTAATGCTTTAAAACTTAGAGGGGAAACGTTAACATTCAGTGACCGGTCCGTGGCACTAATACGACCCAGCTTCTTTGTTTCTTCGTGTCCTGTTCGTGTAATAATAAACATTAAATCTGTCTTTTACATGATGATGAACGTGACTAGTGGACTGGAATGGGACTAAAAAGTCAATGGAAGCTTTTTAGTTTGTTCTCATTTGGGGAGGGGGGAGGAGGGGAGGAGGAGGGGAGGAGGAGGGGAGGAGGAGGGTGCTCAGAGGGGTAAATGGGATGGCATGCATTTGGTGCCAACACAAAAGGTGACAGCAGATCATGAAGGAGTCTGTACAAAATCATGGTCCTCTCTATCTTTTTTTTTCTTTTAGTTCTGTAGTCTTACAACACATCTATTCACACAACTGTTATTTTTTTTAAATTATTATTATTTTGTTTGTTTTTCGTTTTCCAAGGTTGGCTTCATAGACTACATCATTCACCCTCTCTGGGAGACCTGGGCGGACCTGGTGTACCCCGATGCGCAAGACATCCTGATGTATCTGGAACAGAACCGTGAATACTATCAGGGTCAGATCAGGGACAGTCCGCCTCCGGAAACAGCCGGAGAGACCGCCAACGGGAACGACAAGGACAAGGAACTTCACATAGACCTGTCGTTGGAAGACCTGGAGGAGAACCGAGATAAGCGGTGCTCGTCGCTGGAGAGTAAGACGGATCTTGTGGCGGACGGCGGCCTGAGTTCGCACGGGTCGAGCATGAGCTCCCTGTCGGGACAGAGCGTAATAGCCAATCAGAGTCCCACGCCGAATGCCAACAGCAGTTTAGAAAACTTACAGGCGGTGGTGAACTCCCCAGAGCGTCATGGAGAGACAAGATTGATGGCGAAGCCAAACCAAATCTTGGACGGCCAGATGAATACCGAAAAATATGAGTATTCGTTCCTGTCGGACAAAACAGCAAGAGAAACGGACCTCTAACCAAAGGCGTCTTTAACTTTTACATGAGCTTGGCAGTCTGCAGGAATGAAGGGAGATTTAAGAGTGAATGAATGAATGAAGAACTGGTCAGGTATTTTGCAAATGACAAGAGAAATATGGAACTTGAAAGAAAGTTGCCAAATTGTCCTGCATTTTCAGGAGTTGATGGATTGAACCCGATGGAAGACAGTCGGTCATGGTGATGGGAAGAACTCACGATAATTATATCACGTGGATGACAGTACTTAAGGTGGAAGGAAAATATACTCTCATGTTTCTGGGGGGGGATTTTTGTGACAACTATGCTCAAATGTAACGGAAGAACTTTGTCTCCTAACAAATTGGTATTTTATTTAAAGGAATAATGTCCATTATTTAATGCTTCTTTATCAAAGAGTCTACTGTATTATGATTGAACACTTTAAAAAATTGTCTTGGTTTAATCATGAACACATCCATTTTATTTTCCTTTTAACTTTTAGCTTTCTAACAGGTGCAATTTTTTAGACTTCAATATTTTTATGGATTCTCTGTTTTATTCTAGAGTTGAAATTGTGTCTTTCTGAGTTAGGGAGTTAGGGAACTTCTGAGATCTGTTTTCTTTTTTCGTTGTTGTGTGTGTGTTTGTTTCTTCTCTGAGAATGATAGTAACATTCATGAATCACATCCCCCACAAAGGTATTATTTTGGTGGAGTGAGATTGTGACTAACCCCACCAGTTTTGGTAATGTGCAAGTTTCATCTGCCGACCCAGTTTTGAAAACAAGAAAGGTGTATGTGCTATTTACATGACATATTAGAGAGTGTTGAATGTCCATATATATACTTCCAGCCTCCACCAGGATTTGAACCCAGGCCTCCCGCTTTATATGCGGACACCCTAACCACTAGGCTATGGATGCTGTACTTGTGTGACACCTCTAAATGTTGGTGGCAATGGTGGGTGTTTATTTGGTACGTACTGATGTTGAAATTGATAAATTAATGTCGGTGGGCGTTTCTTCTCAATACATCTTTATGGTACTTAACAGATAGTGGAATTGATATGTTTACAAACATTTGTCAGACACCTCTCTATGTTGATAGCAGTGGTGGTGGGTGTTTATCTGGTACGTTACTGATAGTGGATTTAATATGTTAAAAACATTTGTCAGACACCTCTCTATGTTGATGGCTGTGGTGTGTGGTTATCTGGTACGTTACTGATAGTGGATTTGATATGTTACAAACATTTGTCAGTGACCTCTCTATGTTGACAACAGTGGTGGGTGTTTATCTGGTAGGTACTGATAGTGGATTTAATATGTTACAAACATTTGTCAGACACCTCTCTATGTTGATAGCAGTGGTTGTGGGTGTTTATCTGGTCAATTTTAATGTTCACTAACTGATAATGAATTTGATAAGTGACATCGTGGGACACTTCTCTCAATGTCGGTGGGTGTTAACCTTACTTAAAACCGGAATTATCGGTTGTACCAATTGTCTTCAGGAGCTTTAGAGACCTTTATTTCATTTTTCCACGACATTGTGACTGACATATGGTACGTTGTATTTACTGAGAAGTGAAAGCTTTCTTCAACATGTGTACGTGTGTGTGTAATGCCTGCCATTCGTAAATTAGTGCATTATTTCTTAAATACTGTAAAGATTGGCTGGCTAAACTATTACAAAGATGTTACTATAATGCTGTTTCTCACATATATGTGTTCTACTCTGCTAGATACACAAACAGTGAAAGTTTCTTTGCGGACAAATGTAGCCTCCTGACCAGAGGTAGAAGTTAGGGAAGCAAATTTACTTCAAATGGCAACAGAAATGAACAAAATGAATTCCAATCATAACAGGTAAAAATATGTGATTTGATGCTCAAACAAATATGGGGAGAAAGGAAGGGATATTAAACCATTGTTAGATAAGCTAAGAAATAAATTGCAGTAATTTTCATAAAGAAATAAAATAAATTGAAGTAATATCTGCAATTCTTCAGAAGTTAAAAATTCTGTGAATTGAAAAATAATATCGACGGTTGTCAAATATTTACAGTTTTCATATTGTCAATATTATCTTGTCTATCATAATGGCTCAAATTAATTTATATCTTGATTGCGTCGGCAAAAAATTGTTTGATTCACCAGATTTGAAAGAAAAAAACAATTTAGCAAAGTCTATCAGGATATAAACAGTTCTTCCATCTCTTTGACTTTTTATGTTAGCCTTTGAGTAAACGGAGACATTAATATGCAATTTACTGTTTTCACATGGCATAGAAAAAGCATTGGTTTGAATGCTATGTTACTGTGCAATGCCCCCCTCCCCCACCCCCTCCCCAAGTCTACCTCATTATGTACCCACTAATGTCGGCACGGAAGATTAATGAATGTTGTTATTGCACCCTCCTGGAGTCATCATGTTGCTACTGGAGAACATTGCCTGATCTTTGAGTCATAATGTTGCTCTTACCTTCCATCTTGGCGTGATATCATTGCTTTGACAAATTGGAATGATTCTGTTGTTATTAAGTTACTCTTGGAGGAATTACATAGTTACTGCCTCCCTCTAGCAGGGCTTCACACTGCCTACTCTTTGAGTAACAAGGTGGCTGTTTCATCCATCTTAGAGGGATGTCACATCTTTTCTATTATGTTGCTGCTGAATTACACTTGGGGTCATCATGTTGTTCCTTGTGTCATCATGTTGTTACTGCCTCCCTCTTACATGATCCACACTGCCTGCTCTTTGAGTAATGAGGTGGCTGTTTCCTCCATCTTAGAGTGATGTCACATCTTTTCTATTATGTTACATTATGTTGCTCCTAAATTACACTTGGAGTCATCATGTTGTTCCTTGTGTCATCATGTTGGTCCTTGTGTCATCATGTTGTTACTGCATTCTAGCAGAGAGTAACACTGCCTGATCTTTAAGGTCATAACATTGCTACCACAGCTGCACCTCCATATTGGACTGAGGTCACTCCGTTTCGTCTTGGTGCTGATCATGTTACTAATTAATCTTGGAGTCATCATGTTGATATAATGTTATGTATGGGGGGTCTTGTCGATGCTGCCCTCATGGGGGGTCTTGTCAATGCTGCCCTCTGGAGGGTCATTGTATTGTTACTGCCCCCCCCCTACCTTAAAGAGTGATCAAGTTATAACTGCCATCATCTGTGAGCATACAACCGATGTTGTCTTTTACTACCTCCCCTGTCAAACAGTCATGTTCTTATTACTCCCTCTCTGAAGTGACACTCTCATATCTCTTAACGATATTTAATATTTAACACCTGTTATTTCTGTTATCTTAATTCTCGCAAAAGGTAAATTTGCGTCAGGAACGTTGTTCCTTCATCTTCTTCTTCTCCTTCTTTTTCTTAAATTCTTTGGACTGTTTGAAAACCTTGATACTCTTTTTTCTCTTTTCTTATGTCATAACTTTTATCCAAACCTTATTCCTACTTGAGAAGTACTCTAGAGTAATTTATGCATTTAGTCATTTATGCATGATGTGTGTATCCACAGCTTGGACTGCTTTTTTCCTCTTTCATGGTTTTAAGATGATGTGCATCAGATTAAATATCCATAAAGCAACTGTTTTTCTTTTATATCGCTTCCTTTGTGAACAGTCAATACTAGGGAAGGAGCTAAAATTTAATAGTTTGATGGCCAATAAGAAAATGTGTGGACAACTACTAAGAGGCTGAATCATCATAAAGTTTTCACAACAATGTTCAAGAGAACTCGTCAGGAATTCTATAAAAAAAAAATGAATGCAAATAATCAGTCTGTTTTTTTCTCTCAAAATAATCATGCTCTATTGGATTGAATGAAAATGCATCACCTTTGGCATTTGTACTTTACTCTCTCGGTTTTTGGGCAGGGAGAGGGCTGGGTGAAGAGGAGAGGGCTGGGTGAAGGGGAGGGGGCTGGGTGAAGGGGAGGGGGCTGGGTGAAGAGGAGTGGGCCTACGTGTGGGAGACTACACTTGCTAACAATACCAAGAACGGTGGATTGGTAGTAATGGCATATACCACATAAAATGTACTCCATGCATGAAAGAATTCAATGCAAATGGAAGAAGATTTTTTCAATATCAAAACCAATCAGAAAAGTTTCCAAATTGAAAACTACAATATTGAGTAACTTAACATATGGTGTAACCACTGTTAAAGATATGAAAGATAAACGTACTATTAAAATAAATATTCAGCGATTAATCTTTGATAAATATGTTTGGACAACGGTGTAGGACTAATTTCAAAGTAGGTTGAATTTTGTGTTTTTGCACAACTCTCAGTAAATTATTTTGACAGTCTGTTTCGTGTATTGTCCTGGGAATTTAACTTCATTTTCAGTTTTATTCCACCATCAGCACTTTTACAAATATAGTAATATATTTCACAAAATTTTTAAGTGGTTAGTCATTTTGTCTTTAAAAAGTGGTATTATTTGTAGAAAAAAAATAATGGAATATCCACCTTTCTTCCATATTTTGCAAAATCTGAAATAGAGTGCAGTAAAAAATCTAGCCTTTTCTTCCTCTTTTTAATAAATGTTTCAACCAAAGTTCCATCAATAGGTAGATGCAAATTACGATTTTCTAGAACTGACTTTTAATTTTGACTAAGTTTTCTGGGTTTTTTTTGTTTTTTTGGCTTATTCATTTCCTATTGATATGGTTCATTAATAGAATTGTTAGCTCATGCAATTTAAAGAAAAGCAAATAACAAGTATTCTGTTGGAAGTGAGGTTGTGCAGTTTTCTCCTTTTTTTTCCTCTCCTTTTTTTTCCTTTTTCTGCTGAACTAAAAAGAGTAGAAAATCATTATTATTATTATTATTATCATTATTTGTACTATAATACTGTCACTTTAGACAATTTATTAATATTATTGAATGGAATTATGGGAGTACTTTATATATATATGTTGTGATATATTGAGATGTGTGACCTTGTAAATATCAGTTTAATATAATAAAAAAAAATGATTATGTATGAATTTGTCATGACTTGCAGAGCTATGACCTTTAATCTGAAATCTTTTTCTTGAGCTTCAAAATGGTCATTTTTTGTGTATGGGTTTTTTTTTTTTTTTTTTTAAACAACAGTTCCTCTTGATAGCTTTCATATTTTGAAAAAATATAAATAGCCACATGGATTCATTCATAACACACCATTAATTATGACTTGTATCACGGTAGGGTTATAGTTTTGTAAAGTCTCCCTCCACTTTAACATATAATACTTATAAAAAATAAGAGTGACCACTGGTTCACTGAAAAGTAACTAAATACTTAAATTGGTCAGCTTTATGGCAATGCGAATATCAGCACGAAAGAACAAGACTGAAGCTCTGATTACACTTGTCCTGGGTCCGATTCGTCGTGTGAATGCTGACCCCACCCTGTGATTGGTCGTGTGAATGCTGATCCGACCCTGTGATTCACCGTGTGAGTGCTGACCGGACCCTGTGAATTGTTGTAAGAACTGATCAGACCCTGTGATTAGTCGTGTGAATGCTGACCAGACCCTGTGATTGGTCGTGTGAATGCTGACCCGACCCTGTGATTCACCGTGTGAGTGCTGACTGGACCCTGTGAATTGTTATAAGAACTGATCAGACCCTGTGATTCGTCGTGTGAATGCTGACCAGACCCTGTGATTGGTCGTGTGAATGCTGACCCGACCCTGTGATTCACCGTGTGAGTGCTGACCGGACCCTGTGAATTGTTATAAGAACTGATCAGACCCTGTGATTCACCGTGTGAATGCTGACCCGACCCTGTGATTGGTCGTGTGAATGCTGACCCGACCCTGTGATTGGTCGTGTGAATGCTGACCCAACCTTGTGATTGGTCGTGTGAATGCTGACCCGACCCTGTGATTCACCGTGTGAGTGCTGACCGGACCCTGTGAATTGTTATGAGAACTGATCAGACCCTGTGATTCGTCGTGTGAATGCTGATAAGACCCTGTGATTGGTCGTGTGAATGCTGACCCGGCCCTGTGATTCACCGTGTGAGTGCTGACCGGACCCTGTGAATTGTTATAAGAACTGATCAGACCCTCCGATTGGTCGTGTGAATGCTGACCCGACCCTGTGATTGGTCGTGTGAATGCTGACCCGACCCTGTGATTCACCGTGTGAGTGCTGACCGGACCCTGTGAATTGTTATAAGAACTGATCAGACCCTGTGATTCGTCGTGTGAATGCTGACCCGACCCTGTGATTGGTCGTGTGAATGCTGACCCGACCCTGTGATTGGTCGTGTGAATGCTGACCCGACCCTGTGATTCACTGTGTGAGTGCTGACCGGACCCTGTGAATTGTTATAAGAACTGATCAGACCCTGTGATTCGTCGTGTGAATGCTGACCCGACCCTGTGATTGGTCGTGTGAATGCTGACCCGACCCTGTGATTCACCGTGTGAGTGCTGACCGGACCCTGTGAATTGTTGTAAGAACTGATCAGACCCTGTGATTAGTCGTGTGAATGCTGACCAGACTCTGTGATTGGTCGTGTGGATGCTGACCCGACCCTGTGATTCACTGTGTGAGTGCTGACCGGACCCTGTGAATTGTTATAAGAACTGATCAGACCCTGTGATTCGTCGTGTGAATGCTGACCAGACCCTGTGATTGGTCGTGTGAATGCTGACCCGACCCTGTGATTCACCGTGTGAGTGCTGACCGGACCCTGTGAATTGTTGTAAGAACTGATCAGACCCTGTGATTCGTCGTGTGAATGCTGACCAGACCCTGTGATTGGTTTTGCGAGTGCTGATCAGACCCTGGTGCTGATCAGACCCTGGTGCTGAGTGCTGATCAGACCATCGTGTGAACACTGATCAGATCAAACACTGTGATTCGTCGTGTGAATGCTGATAAGACCCTGTGATTCGCTGTGTGAGCACTGATCAGACCCTGTGATTGGTTATGTGAACACTGATCAGACCCTGTGATATTGTAAAATTGCTCACCAGATGCAAACAGCTGCTTGGAGAAAAATTCCAGACATTTTACATATTTTTTTACATTGAAAATATTGAAAGCAATTTTATCAAAATTGTTCCTGTTTGTTTAGGGTTATATCATCAGATATCAACATAAAAAACTGCCCTTTAAATAAGTAATCCTCTCGAGCCTAGATAGGATCAAGAATATAATGGAGGCGAACTAATGAACAAGCACTGCAGACACACACACAGGCAGACAGACAAACAGGCACATAGCCAGGCCAGTAAAGGAACAAATTAATCAACAAAAACAAATTTAAATAAAAAAGATACAATATGTGATTTCTGTTCCTTCACATATATTTTCTTTCATCCATAGCTACTGTTTGCTTCCAACAGAGGCTTCCCAGTACTATTAAACCAGACCTCTATTTATTAAGAACCGTGTGCCCGATTAGATAGGAAAAATAAGTTGCCATTTCCAGTGCAAACCTTAACATAATATCATGATTTTTGGGGCATTATTAAAACGCTGTCATATAACCTCAAAGTAAGAGAGCCAGCAGATAATCACAGTCAGAGACTGATTGCCTTGCTATTTGTTAATTCCACGTCTGCAACAAGACCTCAATATTTTCACTACTCCATTTAAACTGTTTCCTCCACTGAAGGTTGTCATTGCTAGTCCTAAGCACAAGCAATTTAGGTCTACCAAGAAGAAAAGGTTATGTGATGGACCCATGAATAGAATAACATCATACATTTAAAAGCTGTAGATGTTTGCTACATTAGCCTCATTACTTGCATTAGCCCCATTACTATCATTACCCCCATAACTATAATTAGTCATAACATATTCCTTCTGTTCAAGCTTCACCTCATATTGGTAAGAACATAATTTTGATAATTTTTTTCAAATCGGCGACTGTTTGGGCTTGCATCCGAGTGTAAAGCTGTTGAGAAATAACATCTTCAGAAAAACATTGGAGAAACCCAATGATAAAACTATTAGTTACTACTCTCTACTGATAGGCTATCTATGTGTAACAAAGCAGAGGTTCAATGTGTGTCTTACTTAGATGGAATGTAAGCATATTTTGGAAAATTTTAACATTTCTGATAAGTTCAGGTAAAACTGAAGCCAACAATTCATCATATTGAAAAACGGTGCCTTAGGATATTATAAACTGCTGTGTCATTCAAGTCCTTACCTGTCACAGCTTAGAACAATAAAAAATAACATCTATCACAAATCAACTGGAATATCTTTGCCTCAAAACCCTGCTCCCAGACCAGTTTTGAGCTGGTAAAGCTATTAAGATAATTCACTACTTGCTTTCCCCCCCCCACCCCCCCCCCCCAAATCACATCTTCCAATCTCCATCTCACCAAAGAGACACTACTCATCCTTTGTCATAACAGCTACTAAAGAGGAGGAGGAGGATTGTGATGAAGAGTGGGCCAAAATGAACATAAAATTTAAACATTGTAATGAGATGTCTAGACCCTGCCGCCCTCAATCCAAATCATGAGAAACTAATCTGTTAACAATTTCACCTCTCACCCAAAACCAATGTCCTAATACCAAATGTATAAAATAGAACAATTTTCACCTGCTGCATGTACCAAACCAATTTGAAATTAGTATGAGATTCCCATTGTCTTACCCAAACTATAGCGAAATAAAAAAAATCATAGACCAGGAATTTCTGTCCCAATTACTCATTTGTCTCCAATATAAATATCTAAACAGCTTCTAAGCAAGGCTAAAAACTATCAAAAAATCCACAAAATTATAATTATTTCAGCTCGCTAGAGAAGACAGACCATATGCCAGAGTTTTGGAGCAAATGGACCATAAAATTGATGATTTGATATAGTGTAAGTCCGCTTTCACAGAAAATGTCCACTGACCTAATCATTAATACATGGAAACTCATATTAATGGTGTCAATTTTTATGGTGTCAATTGTTGATAGTCATATAGAGAAGCAATTTTGGCTGGTAATGTCATGTGAAATGTCTTTAACATAATTTAAAATGTTGATTGATTGGCTAAAGGCAGTGCTTATGCTGTTACAGAATAGTTTTTAAACACCTACAAACTGCTCCATGTGATATTAACATGCCAAAGATCCTTGACAAGGATATTTATAAACTAACTACGCTTGATCATCTACCCTATCTTGGTACCCCTCTCTCCACCAGGTAAAGGATCATTATCTTGCACATACAATGTCCTAGGTACAATGCCCAGGTGATCCCTTTACCCCAACCTTTCATGCCCCCACCCACGCCAACCAAACCCCCCATACAATCAAGTTTTCCTACTGGATTCATTTCTTCACTTATACATTAAAATATTAGCCGGGTCAAAAATTCAAAAATGGAAATTTGTAAACAGAGAGAGTTTTGGAGAATTCACAGACAGATTTCAGAAATTTGCATCAGTGAAAAGGTAACTCAGTTAAAACGGTTACATTTTTCGGAAAGTTACGATAGTGAGAGTTTGGGGATTCGAACTGATAAACACCGGGTTGGATCGGATTCTTCACATAGAAATATACCATAACTTTACCAATGTTCCATGTTTCTTCCAAAAAAAAATTATTATTATTTTTTTTTTGTTGAACCAAATCTGAACAGAACTCACAACCAGCAGACTGACAGTATGAGTACAACAGCATGAGTACAAGGGCCTAAGCATGAGTGCCAGTACAAGGGCCTAAGCATGGGTATGAGTACAAGTATGAGGGCCTAACCATGGGTATGTGTACTCCATCTTGTACAAAGTATTCTACACCAAATTTCCAAAATTCCGTACTAAGGGTTTGATTAAAAATCCATGAGGGAGAGTCTTAACACAGACGCCTACACTAAACTAGGAGTTATGGGTACAGATACAATTCAAGTCTGGCCTCCACCCAATTGAACGGCACAATATTACGTAACGTTCTTAACATCCTGTCGATACTCTCGTCATCATTACACTGGCTACTGTTTCACTTATGATGAATTTTACCAACTTTGGTTTTTTTTGTTCTTTTTCTGTACAAGAAGACTATATAAACAAAATATGTCAAATAATATGACTAACAAAAATGAAGGCATATAATGGTTTTTTTTTTTTTAGGAAAAATTTGGATAAAACTTGATGAATTTATTGATCAAGATTAAGAAGATGAAACTTAATGAAAGCTACTTTTTTCGACTCGTCAAAATTTTGTGGGGCATACGACGAAAAAATGCATCTTGAGGTAAGAACTGGCTTTACATAATTTACACTAGCAGAGAGACAGCTAGGGATGGAACAATATTCCAATGCTATTTATTTCCAGGGTTAGACTTTTTTAAGTCAAGAATCATATGTATTGCCAATAAATCCCATAATTATTTTGTTCTATAACTTCTAAGAAAAAAACGCTTCATCGGCTTTCGCTGGTCTGGAAAAATCTCAGGGAGGCAAAAAATATTTTATTATATTACTAAGAGGTTTTCAACTTTGACCCCACAGGTGAAGGTTTTGTTTAGTTTAATTTTGTTGGTTTGTTCTTGTTCTTGTTAATTTGTATTGGGGGGCGGTGCAGGGGAGAATGGAGGAGGCAATCTTAATGATCTCAAACTTTAAAGAAGCTTGGAATCAATCATTCTTAAAATTATCAAATTTTTTAATTCATGAGTCAATTTCAAAATTAGGCACAAGCAGACCTTCTAAAGCAACTTAAAGATGGGACCTGGTGTATATGATAGCATTAAGGGATAACACAGTCTATTCATACATCAAAGCATAGTCACCCTATTAACCCTAACTCTTTCCAAACAGGGTTTATTGACATGAAGGGGTGAGGCCTCTACCTTCCTTCTCTGGCCCCTATTCCAAACATGCCCTTGTGTCTTCATCAAAATTAATCACTATACAATGAGTTGTCTATTTTCTTTTTCTCGGGCATCTACCCAGAATTTTAAATTCAGAATCCTTTCTGCTTCCAGAGTACACAGCGATTCTCCCTCACCTGTCTACACACAATCATTGCACTCTTCTACCGTGCTTACAGTCATGGCAGTAAAATTGCAGGAAAGTTTGTTTCTCGTGAAAATCAGTCGAACAGTTTTTTGTTGGAATGGCTATAAACGTTTAGCCAAACCTGCTCGGCTGACCGGGACATCTTCCATACCATCCAATTTAACGTTACATATGTACTTAACAATGCCACTAATAAACCAAACTAGGCAGTACAAATACCATTATAAACGCTTAAATCAGCCAGATAACATCAGGACAATGGACAGACCAACCAGCCTATCTGCTTTTAACATGATTAAATGGAACTCCATTTGTTTTGCATATTTCTTTCAATGCATATATAAATAGAGTAACAACAAGAAACTTCACCTCTTCCGTCCATCATAAATTACATTTTATAATATTATTAAAACAGCTCTCTGACAGAAATATTCGAACTGTCACTAATAATTTGCAGCCATGACGGAGTTAACGCTAGGAACACAAATATTGTTGACGATGACCTCTGGCAGATTGTCACCTCGTGATTTAGTCTACTTCAAATGTTTTTTTCCGGCAAGATTTCAGTCCATCAAATTCCCCGTAGGAGCAATCTGTACGTCCGTCTTCAACGGAGAGCCGTCAAAATGATTCTCTACGGGAGGGAGCCTCTCGGGACTGGACGTCGCGGACGCTGTCGAACTACTGTTCGATTGATTGGTGTTGAGGGTGATGTTCTCGTTATCTTTCTGTTGGGCTAGAAATAACTTGGTCTGTTCCTCTAACCGTTTCTGAAGTGGATTCTGGTAGACCCAACATTCACCATCCTCCTGGAAGAACTGAAAAACAAAAAATGGGGGGTGAGGGGGGTTGTTTAGTGACAATTCTGGAATTAACACCTATATCAAACCATACCAATACTGCCGATAGCATACTAGTTATAAGTCGGTACCATACAAGGTCACAGTAAATTACATCACCACACAGACCACTGTTTATCTGATATAGTTCAATTGGTATAGATTCGATCTTCTCACTCTTGTGATTTGACAGTTTCTTTTAATTCTTGGTAAACTAGGCATGTCAACAGGGGTGGATCCAGGACTTGAAGAAAAGAAGAGGGGTTGGCCCTGGGGCACCTTTTACTTCACACACTTTTACATCTCAACAAATAATGCAAACATTACCTCATCTTCTCATCAGAGATTGGGCATGAACAACCTGACTATAGGTTTAAGGTTTATAGCCCTTACCTTAGGTTGATACTTAGCACCAGATTGGGCATGAACAACCTGACTTATAGTTTTAAGGTTTATAGCCCTTACCTTAGGTTGATACTTAGCACCAGGTTGGACATGAATGACCTGACTATAGTTTTAAGGTTTATAGCCCTTACCTTAGGTTGATACTTAGCACCAGATTGGACATGAATGACCTGACTATAGTTTTAAGGTTTATAGCCCTTACCTTAGGTTGATACTTAGCACCAGGTTGGACATGAATGACCTGACTATAGTTTTAAGGTTTATAGCCCTTACCTTAGGTTGATACTTAGCACCAGATTGGGCATGAACAACCTGACTATAGTTTTAAGGTTTATAGCCCTTACCTTAGTTTGATACTTAGCACCAGATTCTTTCCTCTCTTTTGCCTCTCTTCGTTGCCTCTCCTCCAGGAAGCGTTTACATTCTGTTGCCTTCTCTATTTTCTTGGCCTTTAAGTTCACGGTCACTCCGTTCCATAATCTAAAGGGTGGACAAGGAGGAAATTTAAAGACGTTTACTACTATGTGAAGTCTGAACTCATTGTATTTCGTTTGGTCACAGAGATTTTTCTGGTTTTTTCTTCAAAAGTATGGAAAGGACTGTCAGAACATGCAAAGAACAGTCGGAGGCCATAGCAACAGTGGTTTGTACTTCAGACCCTAAGAGCAATTTGTATGATTGCAAATGTCCTTGCTCCATTGACTGATCGACTGATAGATTGATTGATTGATCGATCGATTG
>JAIPMN010009486.1:0-10543 GCA_020650975.1 Apostichopus californicus | reverse complement strand
CACAGATTGTTGTCAATAAAATAGAAACCAGATCTATAGCCTAAAATAGTATCTATGGCAAGTAGAGTGGTAAATATAACTTATCTCAACACATGATTTATTGATCCACCATGCAGTTCTGTCTTCTGTAGGTAGCTAGAGCACACGTGGAGTCAGACACAGATTGTTGTCAATAAATTCTGTATAAATACCAGATAGCCTAAACTAGTTCCTGTGGCAAGCATTTAAATTAACCAGGTACCGTTTATCTTTACCTCAAAAATTAGAACCAACGTTAGAAGTCATTAGGAAGGCTGGCTCAAGTTTTGGAGAATTTTGTTCACATTGCATGAAATTTCATAAAGACAGTCTGCACCTTACTTGAGTGTAATTCATACGTACAGTACAGTAGAGTGAACTGCTTGCTAGACATTTCCAATGAAACTTTAAAGAGCCGAGCTGATGAATATTCATATCTCTCAAAAGAAACTTCATCCAAAAGACATTTACTGTACTTGTATAGAATGAGAAATAACCACATGAAGACGTCTGCATTATTTTCATGTTGTGAAGGAATCATACAAAGTGGACTAAAAAAAGCCTGCAAATACGGGCCATGTTTTCCGCGTTGACTGCAGATTGCGATAAATTAAGGGACTATACAGTAGTTTATATCACGTAGCAATTTTGTTGTTTATGAATTTACTGGAATACTAAATGGTTCTGTACGCGTCCAAAAACTAGACACGTGGTAATTTAGCATTCATGTAGCAGGTCGTCCACCTTGCATCCAAAGTTTTGCTGGTATCCATGGTGCTGTATATTATACCATCTTGTACTTCAAGTCCTGTGGGGTGTCTCGATTGATATAGGTAAGCTGGTGAGTTTGTTGTTGATATATTTTCATTTGCTGTGCAGTTATTGTACTCTGACTGATGTTGTGTTTTCATTAATGTGCTCTATTTACATGTTGTTTATTCTTCTTCATTGTTTTCTATATTATTTTAATCTACCCAAAAATGCTTTATTTAGAACTAACACATTTTTTTTTTTTTTTCGTTTTGTTTTACTGGAAATACTCTGTACTTGTTTCATAAATTTGACTTCACTCGTCATGTAAATTATCTGTTTTGGATATTTTTGGGTTTGCCCATAAACTCAGCTTAAAATTATGTTGTACCAGTTGTTCATCCAACATATCCCACCTGAGAATAGTGTTAAGTTAAAACAATGTTATTTTTGATACACTGTATCCCTATGTTCCTTGTATAGGCAATATAGAAAATATCTGCAGTATCAAGTATCAAGTATAAGTATCAAGTTCAACAACTCTACTGTGATATGTTTGCCCATTTTTAATGTCATTCAATGTATTTTAGCGCCCTTATCTTAAGTGGGAGGGTAAACGATGACTGATTAAGTATCTCTAAAGGTCACCTGTAGAGTTCTGCACAGAAAACTGTTTATTTTTTTTTTTGCCCCCATCAGTTGTCAGTATTCTCAACAATTACTGTAGACAGGATTTTTCTGTTGCTTAGTAATCATTCAGATTGTGCATATATATTTTATATAGATTAGGTGGGTAAAAAACAAAAGGAAAAAAGAAAAAGGAATTTAAATATTGTAAACCAAATACAACAGACCTACTGTACTTAGCTACAGTATGTACATGTGCACAAATGAAATTCAAGAATGTATTTGGTGGCTTACTGTATAGGAGAAACGTGGAGAAACGTGGAATTAACAAAGTTTTGATAGTCCTTTCTATGTCCCCAAAGCGATTTGTACTCATTTAGGAATTTCCTTTTTGGGGTTATATTCATCTTCAAATGACTTTCTATGAAGGCTCCCTCATACCCTCACTTTGTTCACGAATGCGAAACCGAAGGTGTGCAAATAAACATTTTATTTAACCATCTGTCTTGGAATTCTTCCAAACCCAGATGGCGTCGACAAAACCTTACGTCAGGAAGAAGGCTGTACTACTGATGTACAAAATATTTTTAAAGGTAAGTTTCTATAGTAACCGTATGTAGTTTTATATATTTCAAATATACCCACCACCCCTTCCACCCCCCCCAAAAAAAAAGAAAAAAAGAAAAAAGAATTGTCAGTTCTATGCTTAAGCTGTTATAACTCATACAGCCACCCATTTATTGTTTCTTAAAAGGTAACTTTCCTTAGTAATTGTATGCAGTTTTCTAGATTTCAGATATACCCACCCCCCTTCACCCCTTCCCTCCCCCCAAAAAAGGAATGGTCAGTTCTATGCTTAAGCTGTTATAACTCATACAGCCACCCATTTATTATTTCTGTCTTCAAAGAATGTATTAGTCTTCTTTGAGTTTCCTCAGTCTGTCTGAGTAAAACTTTCAGGAATATTTTCAGGGCCTTGTTGTTAGCATGCTAAATGTAAAGTGTGGATGAGTTGGTGGAAGGGGTGGGGGAGGGGGGAGGGGGGGAGGGCAACCTGTTTTCCCGACATATATGTTTTAATTTCTGTCTCTACCTTATCTCCGTATTGTACTGTTGTCAGTTCTTGGGCATCATCCATTTCCTCGTTTCATCCAGGTTGAGAATCCTCGTAGCAATTTGCTACATGACTGACTCATATTATTATATGTGGTAATTAAGGTTTATACATGAACCGAATATCCTAGGGAGAGCTATTTCTTGTGTAAAGACAATTCGGATATATGCCATTGTTAAGTTTTCACTTCATGGGGAGTTAGTTTACATTTCCATGACTTAGTCTGACCGCTCAGTATTAAATCTTTATCTTGTAAAAAAAACCATGAAATCTGTTCATGTTTTGTGTTTATTTTGATACGGCACCGTTCTCTGCCTTGTCCTCTCATTGCATTTAAAATGGTCAGAGACTGGTTCTACCATTTAACTACTGCTTCTGTAAGCTGTTTTTATGGTCCCTGTAAGCTGGATAAATATGAGGCAAATAAACAGTGCCTTCTGAGGGTCCACCTTCTAACCTTTGACCTTCTCACTTTGTTCGTTAAGTGTGTCGTAAAGACACCAGTTTGATACTGGCAGGAGGAGGGTGATCAGGGTATGAATGTCTGAAATCGTGTTGTAAGGTGAATGCAAATAATCACCTGGTTAGTACTTGTAGACCCTGGTAAACATTGAACTGCATCATGAATTACTAAAATACATCAACAATACAATACCCATCGACAAACCCCCCCCCCCCACCCAAATAAAATAGGGTTTGGTTCCACCATATATGGTTTGTCTATTATCTGCTAAGTTTACGCACGAATCACCAGAACTTCTCAAAAGCAAAATTGGCTGTGTATTCTGCGGGTTTCATGCTGATATTCAATCTCATTTTGTGGTGCATTGATGACGGGTGCAGTTGTAATGTTTTCTGAAAGTTAAAAGAAAACGAACACAAGATTTCTTCATTTCTGTCTTTACTTAGCTTTCATCTCTTTGCACGCTAGCTTTGTATCCACCTAGTCTTTAACATATTGGTTAATATTGATAGGTGAGAAGAATGGTAAAAGTTCATACATTCTTTTAATTATTAGAACTTGACAAGTAGAATATCCCATGATTCCATGAAGGTTTCCTTTCATTTTCAAAATGAAGATTTGGTCACCCAATTATGTCATGTTTTATGCCATAATTTTTTCAGTTTCCAGAAGCATTGAGGCCAGCATTCCCAAGACTGAAAGCAAAACTAGAAGACCCAGATCCTGGTAGGTTCTCTCTTCAAGTCAACAGCTAGCCCCCAGGGGGTGAGGGAGGAGGGGTGGGGGGGTCAGAGGTAAAGACTTGCTTATATGCACCCATCTGTGCAGGTTTACCAACAATGAGTCTCTGTTCAATTTTAACGTTATCCTTATTAGTAATTACTTATCTTTTTCGTGAAATAATTAAGAATGTCATCTCTTTGTAGAACAAAGACATGTTCTAATGTTTCTATCAACATCAGTTTTACCACGTGCAAATATTTGTCAAAATTAAAATATAAGAATATGTGTCTATGTTGGATGATCTATGTTAATTTTCTGCTAGAGTGAATTATGTGCAAATTGTGCATTACCATGATTATTGGCTCATTTGAGGGCCAACAACCAAAAATCGTAAATCAAATGCATGGAACTACATCTTAAAAAAAAGGGTATTGCCATTAGAATATTATTATTATATAATAATAATTATTATAATATCTTGGGAAGTGAATTTTCCTTGTCTATTTCTGAGTTTGACATAGTTTTTCATAGTAGTTACTTCTGTGATACCATTTCTTCCAACATGTTATTTCTCACATGAATGATTTTATGGATGTGTTCCTCGTTAAGACCAGATTCCATTCGTCACCTCTTCCCGCAGGTGTGCAGTCGGCGGCAGTTAACGTCATCTGCGAGCTCGCTCGTCAAAATCCAAAGAACTATCTCTCCCTGGCTCCGCTGTTTTTCAAATTAATGACCACCTCCACGAACAACTGGATGTTGATCAAAATCATCAAGCTGGTAAGGAACCTACTGTACGAGAGGAGAAACGTTTCTTGCTAGTGTCCTCGAAGATAATTGGAAAGCAGATCCCTTTCTTGAAACATCAAATTCCATATTGTTTAAAATTACGATGAGATTAGTCGGAAATGTACCATCGTTACGAATTTCTTATTTTTGAGGCGCGAAACATAGTCGGAAAAACAGAGTGTTGGAATTTATGAGGTTTAAGATATCGTGGGAGCATGCTAAGTGTAAGGTAAACAGATATTTCAAAATGAGAATGTTTTTCTCCTGGAAACAGTTGTATAATTGCTCGAAGAAATACATTCCTTCATTGTGGTATGAAGATTTTGCCGAACTGTTCATTACAAGACAATGTTTGATAATAAATGGAAAAATGCTGTATATAAAAGGGCTGTTTGCACTGAAGTTGCAGTTTCATGCTTCACAAAGAAAAAATAATAAGATGCTGGGAAACATAATCTGATAACCTAGGTCTGCCATTGTCTCAATAGGATGAGGAAATTGGGTTAGAAATATTCACAGGGTTGCAAATTGAAAATATACACCGATACTTTAAATTTTGTGGGACACAAAATTTTTTTTTTCTTATTGAAGGGATAAAGATGTCTCAAATTGGGACCAACCAATTTTCAGGAATTTTCTGGTGGCAGACATATGGAACAATTATATATGCAAATACTCCACACTGTTAGTTGATAACAGCATAGATCCAATATCTTGTCCCTAACAATAATGATATGATTGATTGAATGGAACCTATTTTGATTGGCTAAACCATCGCTGCCTCCCTGGAGTGGCTTGCAGTAGGTAGCCGGTAATGTCATAACAGCAAATGCTCTTCAAAGGCTTTACTCTCTTATTATAATCTTATCATTGATTTATCCTCGAAACTTGTTACACTTCCAATAAAATGCAACGCCAAACTGTTGTATCGATAGTAGAATCGAGTTATGCTAATCAATCCGTGATACCATTCTATGGGACCTTGGCTGTTGTTTCTCTTGTGTTTGATTAATTGTGAATAATAACAACATTTGAAGGAGGGAAGGGATTGTTTATTTAAAGTTTCTCACATTTGACCTTTGTCCTTTCACAGTTCGGGGCACTGACACCTCTGGAGCCAAGGCTAGGAAAGAAGTTGTTAGAACCTCTGACTAATCTCATTCACAGGTATTTATCCTTTGCATTCTTACATTTGTTTTTGTAAAGGGGGACTGCTCGTTAAAAGCTCTGCTTCTTCAGTCCTCCTCCACCTCCTTGTAATTTAATTACTCACCATTGTCTTTATATTATGTGGAAATAAATCAAACTCAAATCATTTTCTTCAGCAAGGTGCTTTCCATGACTAACAAGAACTTCTATTTGTTCTATAGTAGAATTGATCATGGTAGCAGTAGATATTTCGACCAATTCATAATAATTGTAATCTGTGCAGGGGTGGATATTAAGGAGGTTGGTAAATATGGATTTGGATCATCTTGCTCGGACTGTTGAGTGTTGTAAGTCTCTGTGAATCACAGTGAGAAACTAACAGCAAAGTTAAGCAAGTTCTGAATTTAAGAAAAAAGGATAAAAAAGAAGAAAAAATGGGGGAAAAAATGAAAAAAAAAGACAATGGAAAGAGGGGGAGGGAATAAGGTGAAAAAAGGAAAAAGAAAAATATAATAAAAAATCATCAGTTGCAAAGAACTCTGAGTCCTATGTATCTTACTTCATAAGCTGCTGTTTACTCTCACCAAGTACTGGCAGTAATATACTTATTTTCATCTCCTTTAGTCTCCTTCCTTCCTACTTCAAACTAGCGACCAGGTTCTTCCCATCAAACCTCCCGAAATATTCATTAGGATTGGAACCCTAGAAATTTCAGTCCATCATACTTTTCATGTTTTTTGGGGTCTTTCGCCAATCTGTTTGGTAATTTAAGAGTCATTAAAATTGTGTACCTCTATTATTGATAGTTTATCAACACCCACCCTCTTGCTTTCTTGAAGCTATGAGTGCTAATAAGCCACTGCTGTTTGTTTTATCATCGGTACGTAAGCCATGTGTTCTCTATATGTCATTTGTTAATAATAATAATATCATATTTGATTTTTATATAGCGCTTTACACCAGCGATAGGTCTCAAAGCGCTTTACAGACGTTATATTACCCTTGGTCAATAATAACCTGTCCCAGAGACAATCCCTCCAGTCGGCAGCAGTTATTTACTGCGCCTAATGACAAGTTACCTCACAGGTACCCATTTAACCCCTGGGTGGAGAGAGGCAAGTGAGATAAAGCATCTTGCCCAAGGTCACAACGTGATGAACTAGGCAGGAATCGAACCAGCAATCCTTGGATCACGAGTCCGACGCCTTAGCCAATTGGCCACCACGCTCTCCCTTTGCAAAGGCCTCAACCTTTTCATAGGTTGCTACTTCTCATCTCAACTTTTATCTGAGCATAGACTTTTTGACATAAACTGCTTATCATTCCGTAGCTGTTTGTCCTTCTTTCTATACTGTATGAAAATTTCCAGCAAAAACACACTTTTATTGACTATTTTTACCTCTTCAGCACATCTGCAATGTCCTTACTGTATGAGTGCATCAACACAGTCATATCAGGTAAGTTGCATTTTAGAACATTCTTCTAGGTCGTCCATTCGAAAAGAGGAAAATTTTTGGAAAATTGCATGAATTCATTACAATTTAGTTTAAAAATGTCACACATCTATTATCCCTTAAGGTTCATAGGTGGTCTGTGTGTCTGGACAAAGTCTGAATAAGTTTTGAGAAGTATCTCGCTCCCATGGACATTGTCTCGTTTGGATGTTAAAATGTTGACTTTGAGTAAAGCACTTCTTGGATTATTAATCGTGGTTCCCACGTGGTCTGGAAAATGTAGGGAACAAAATAAGAACTTCATTTCTAGGTCTTGAAAGTCCTTGAAATTTTAAAGTTTACTTTGGTAAATGCGAGGAAAATTCCTGAATCAAGCATTTCTAATATGATAGGACTTACGTGAGCGAAGTGTTTTTGAGACTGTGTGAGATACTTTAAAGAGTTATAAATCAAACTGTGGTGAAACATTATGAGTACAGGCCATGTCCTGTTTGGTGTTCATGACTCTTTGAATGGTCCATTCACATCAAATTTGTGAACAGGATTTCAGCATACATGATGTAAGAGTTGCAACTGTGTAAGGCTTTCTATAGGTAAAACATTTGTCTCTCATTAGTGTGTAGGCTTCATAGTAAACCCATACCATGTGTTTTTGGTCTTGTGCAAAAGTCTGGAATTTCATTTGTTTAGACTATGTGAACTGTGATTACTAAATTGCAACACTGTGACTGTAGCACCCAAAAACCTCCATATCAGCTATAGAACTGGTTCGTTGTGGAAAGTTATCAAAATAGAAAACAAATAAGCATTTCTTGGAAATCGGATTTCACAATTTTGATGAAAAACTTTCTGACGTTGGTTGGTGTCGGTTTCATTAGAGTGTTCGCAGAGAACTTTCGTGATGATGCTTTTCTAAAAAGTTATAAAATAATTTGGCAAGATTGGTGAAATTGAGGTATCGTGGGAATCAGTTATGAAACAAAATGATTATGTGTGTTGAAGGAGAAGCAAACATGATCTTCCTATTTTGCGTTATGTGACATATGCTGCTTGGAATTGACAAACTTATAATAATAATCATAATTCATTCTTAGTTGAAGGAAAAATGTGGAAGGTCAAGGTTTTCAGTTTTGGAAGGCAATTTTGTAACAATGTGGGGTAAAACAAAATTGGAATAAATGTTAAAAAATCTCATCATTTCCATTGAAATGTGTTGGACTTGATTAAATTTTGAGAAGAGAAGGAGCCATTTTTTTGTGAATACAGAGGCAGACTGGACTTAAATAGCATTAACTTACTCAGTTGTGTTCAATTGTGTTACATGGTGTTCAATTGTGTTACATGGTGAGGTTGGGTGGGAGGGGGGGGAGGGGAGGTGGGAAAGCATGGAGGGTGAGGGCCATAGTGTATATGTACCATGCCATGATAGTTTCTGGTAATTTGAAACCCTGTGAGTTTTTACTAGTCAAGCTGTTACAAGATGGAGTGGAGAACACTTCTTAGGATTTCTAAAATTATTGATCGATTTTGCTTTTCAATGTTCACAGCATTATTTAATTCATTTTTCACAACTTATTTGTAGAAGGCAGCAATTAAAACAATTGGGATGTAGCCATTTAACTGTTGGGAGTAAGTGAGGGGGTGGGGGGGGGGGGTTGAAGGAGTGCATAAAAGTGGGTCTGGATGTGTGGAGGGTATCGTGGTAGGTGAGATTTCACAATGTATGGCAGAGTAGATATTATTGTAAGGGAATGTTGGTTGGATTAGCTGAGAAGGGTTACTTAGTATTACTGTTCCCTTGTGAAGGTAAGGATTGATGTTCAATGTGTAGAATTCGAGTTCATAAAGTGGTGAATCTGTGATCTATACTGTAGTTCCCTCTTATTTTTTCTCCACTCCCATTACTCCATGTCATGCATGTCTCAACATTCCAAACGTACAAAATTATTTCGACTTTGTAAAAAATCTCTCGCTTTCAAGTCATCCCCGTGAGAAATGTTGTCACTAAAACCGTTCATGTTTATAAGACCTGTCGGGCAAGTTTGACGTCAAGAGAGAGAGAAAGAGAGAAAAAAAAGTAGAAAAAAAACATGAAAGGATGAGTGAAATTGTTACGATGGTATTTGAGTATGCTTTGATTTTTTGAGGTGAGATATGGGAACGATACTTTTTGAAAGAGTTATTTGACCAAAAATTTTGGTTTCAACCTTGCCAACTCACTTTCAGTTCAGAGCCAGTCTCTTGGCTCGGTTTTAAAGATGAAATGTTTCATAAACGAAGTGAGTTATAATAGAGACTGCAAAGAATTTGAAGAGGAAAAATATATTAGGGTGTAGTTACTTCAAGGTCATGCGTGAACATTTGATGACTTTTAAAATTAATTTTGTGGTTTCCATTCATCTGTGTATGGGATTGTGTACAGGTAGAATATTAACACATTCTTGGCTGGAGTAGTGACGAAGAACTTTTCATTGTTTTTGTGATCGATTTTTGTGAAACTATATATGCATCTATAGTTGTCAGTTTGCTGTGATATTTGTTTTAACATCATTTATTGCCTGCTAATCATGTCGATCCAACTTAGATCAACCTACAGAGTACCTCAAACAGATTTTAGGCAAATTATTTTGAATGCCAAAAATTGAAAATGTGAACCTCTGATGTAATTTGCAGTTAATACTAAAACAAACAGAGAAAACATTGCCTTTTTAAAAATTTCCACAAAAGTAGATGTCTTGGATTCTAAATATTATATTTCACATTGATAGAAGACTACTCCAGCTATAATGTACACAATATTTCCAAGGAATGAACACATTTTTAACTTACCAATTCATTATATTTTGCACCGCTTGTGAAAGGTGTAAAATATAACCAGATTTTTGAAAGAAAGAAAAAAGTGTGCAAGGTCTCTCCATGTCCGTAAATTTACTGGTCTAAGGTTTGAACTTTAGATATTGATTGTTGAATCCCTTATTGGTCACACCGTCTCAAATGTAATGTTTAAAATGGGGAGAAAAAAAAATCATTTTTCAGTATTGCCTGAAATCTATGATACTGTAGGGTGGTTGTGGATGTTGATAAAATCTTGATATTATAGAATTTGCTCATATTTTGTGTTCACTACTCTACATTAGAATCGTTTCTATCATTTATGTATTTATGTATTTGAGTGATTTTCAAACCTTTCGCTATTTTTCTTTGTGTCTCTTCTTCGGTTCACATTTGTTCATGGTGGTGTTAAAGGGATCATGACATACCAGTTAATTGGGAAGAAAGTGTCCATTTTGTTCTAATATCTCCAATATTTGAGATATTTTGCTCAATTTATCAGAAAATGCCCCCTCTCCCCCAATTGAATGGATGCTTTCTAGATGTTTCACTTCTTCCTGTTCCCATTTGGATTTTTGTGAAATTTGTGAAAATTTGCACGACTAATAAATTTGTACAAATTTA
>JAIPMN010009485.1:0-26147 GCA_020650975.1 Apostichopus californicus | reverse complement strand
CCCCCTAACCCTTCTCCCCTCCCACACCTTGACCGCAAACATCGTTTGCAATACCTATGAGGAGTAAAGAATGATATGGCATACCGAAGACGGAGTATCTATTCTAAACGACCCTCTCAAAAGAAAAAATTAAACGGCTTCCTCTTTTCGATTGAGTTATTAATTGATTTTCTTCTTGTTGGAGAATAGAGGGGGCGCAGAAGGGATGGGGAGGCGTATGTTAATTACGTGCCGTTACCGAGAAACAATCATTTACAGGAACTTATCTAGAAAGTTACGATTTTTTTACTAGCGTAACTTTGTTATTTTGAATAATTTACAAGGAAATTAGAAAATCGACCATACAGGAACACGATTAAAGGAGCCTTCCCTCATTTTAACAAAGAACAATAAATATAAGATTTTGACATAGCAAGATGACATTTTAGGGTTATTTTATCTTGTCAATTATTTTTCTTGCCGTCATCATTACCTAAACCAAATTCATATCTCCATTAGAGTCACGCAAGTACAGAAGTAACTACAACGCTGTTGTCCATATGAACTCTACAACGCGGTTCAAACTAAGTGAACTATACTTGCCCCGACTTCCCCCTTGCGAACGTCACTGTCTGTGTGGTTACGAAAGGGATCGGCATAATATAACCTTGATAACAGCCACTTCGTCATACCTAACTTAGTATAGGCGTAAACTGTAAACAGTACATCTTAAAAATAATCAATTGTTCATGTTAATATATCTTTTAACTGTCTAATGCAAGCATTCGAACATATGCAGATATACCTTCATCGATCAAGTAAAATCAGCGTTTGTGGCGGCCAACCGCCCCCCCCCCAAAAAAAAAACAAAACTGAAACACACAAAAAATAGAACAAAACAAAACAAATAAACTATAACGAGGATTCAATAGACAGTCAAACAATGGTCACAGTGCTGAAACTTGACATTACGTAAGAAATATTACTACCCGTGACATTCAAAACATTTTTCTCCACTGATGTACCGAGATATTTATTTCTTGATCTTAACAGTTCTGAATGAAGGGGACTAACTATAAAGGGTGACTAGTGACCCTCCCAAAATGTAGCCTACTTTTGAAAGCTTCTAGCCGTCTTAGAGTGGCTAAACTTTGGGGCCAATACAGCTGATATTTATATGCATCAAGCATTCCAAATGCACCACATGAATTAGAAGGAAAGAAAAACAATACAAAAAACCAACAGCACAGAAGTACTACCGGGATTCCGAATAAGGCCTTTCTAATTGTAATTTAAGAAGAGAAGGGGGGGGGGGATGATATAGCAAGTTAAAGAGAACAGTATTCCACACTGTTAGTAACAAACCCATGACAACTTCTCGTCCCTTACTAGAGACATGGTTATTGAATATAACATATGTTGACCGGCTCAGTATCCTCACCTTAGCCCAGGTAAGTGGAACTCAGTAGGTGGCCTGTGATGGCAACACGGTAGGTGTTCCTCAAAAGCTTTACGTTCTATTATACGATTTTTGCAGATTTATCAGTCAACTGTGATATATTTTTAAATATTTGCTTAGCTGTCCATTATGTTCTATGTCAGTTGAGAAATTCCTGATTTTTGTTGTCGAAATATATAATGTTAATATAATGTATAATAACTTTCCGTTGTAGAAAAAAAAATATGATGATGATTTTGAAGATAATGGCAAAACATCTTCAGAGCATTTGACATAATGAGATCCCTAACTCTACTATTGCCAGATGCCTTCACAAAAGAAT
The DNA here is from genome assembly GCA_020650975.1 of Apostichopus californicus. NCBI lineage: Eukaryota > Metazoa > Echinodermata > Holothuroidea > Aspidochirotida > Stichopodidae > Apostichopus > Apostichopus californicus. The sequence goes on along the minus strand of JAIPMN010009485.1, from coordinate 24,387 downwards.
ATCACCAAATCTGAAACATTAATATCTCCGCCACACTACATGATATATGACGTAATGGATGCAGACATGTTTCAGTATTTTGGTGAAGCAATCAACTTGAACCAGCGGAATATCCCTTTTAATTCCCATTTTTTTTAAAAAGAAACAAAAGTGCATTTTACACTTCCCGTGTCATAATTAGTTTGAGTGATACAAACAAAGAACGTTTTTTTGCCTCATAAATTTCTAATTTTCAGTGGGTGCATTTGTATGAACTGTCTGACTTCACTTATTGTGAAAGAAATGAGATAATTAAAACTGATTATTAATTTAGCCTGAATTATTTAGAAAGACTTAGTCAAATTCGTCTGAGTTTCTTGTTAATCTCACATTACGAAGTGCATTATACACGTTTTGCGTTGGAACCATGCATAAGGTTGGTTGCCATCTATCGATGAATGTAATCATATGCACGTGTTGACATTAAAGTAACCACTAAAAGCTATGTCATCACTATATTATTCGTGTATTTTTTTTTATCTTCTACGTTCTACCACGCAGGTTTCGGTGTCAGACAGACATTTCGTTCATAATTAATTCTGAGAGATAGGTAACCTGTTTCAACATCAATTATGTAGGAATATATATAATTTTCATATGTATATATATTTTAATTCCAGGTACAATATACTAAATGTATTTCTATCTTTGTCACAAATTTCCGTCAAATCAATCATGTAACAGATTAGTCGGCTCAGTTGATTCATTCGTTCCTTAAATAGAAATATCTGTAATGAAAATGACAATTAATTCATAAGCATCCTGTTAATTTTCTCTTTGCTGAACAAAGCTATTGATCTGCTCGCGTGCCGGAACTATTAACAAAACTATTTGCATGCGGAAATCGAACAAGGAAAAGTACTAAATTTACAAACTTAATATTACAGTATCCCGGATAAACAACAATGAATTGTGTAGATTTTTAAATGAATATTCATATCCCGTTGCAGCTGGTCATTGTTTTGTGTGCACCATTGTACTACGATATAACGAAATACCTGAGATAGTCAGTAACGGTCACTATGTACGCAGGATTATATGTAGTGATTTAACAGCTCGCTCATCACAAGGCATTTACGTTATTTGCTCATAAGATACATGAAGAGCGTACAGTATACACATATGACAGTTACGACGTTAAAAGGAACAATAACGGGTAAAAAGTCGCTATTTTGCTTTAGGGAGATCATGAAACTTGACAATTTTTGTGGATACGATTATTAGTGAACAGTCGCAATGGATTCACCAGAGAGTGAGGAGGAAGGTCGATTCGTAGACTATTTTGCTGTATGCGGTTTAGATCCTTTGGACGGAGTTGAACCTAATGAATTAACGGGTAGGTTAACGTTATACAGCAGCCTAGTGTTAACATCGATATACGCAATATATCAATAAGCTAGACCATTTCCATAGCATGAACTATAATTACTAAAAGTATCAGTACGAAAGGCAGAAAGCCTGGATGCCATCTGTTTCTTGGCACAGTCAGTGTGTGTATCAACTTTTGATGATCTTTTAAATGACGCTTGTGTTAAGTAGCGTAGAGGACTAGTATCGGTGACTGTTAATAAGTGTCAAACAAAGGCTTAGGCCTACAGTATGTGGTAATTGTAATTGCTATGAACAACGTAAGGAAGCATGCCATTAGGCTATTTGCAAAAAACTTGAGACTGGTTCGTCAGGTAATGTCAACTTCAGCTGCCTAGGCCTAATCAAGTAGAAACAGGCATTGCATTTACTTTAAATTGCTAACAAAGACCCAGATACATTAATTATAGACCTAGTTTAGTTTAGTATCAAATATCAGGAGGGACATTATAATATAACGTCCCAATCAAGGATGCAATGAAGAAACTTTAAACACTGTTAGTTTGTAGGACAAACTTTCAGTAGAAGACCCTCACACCATTCTTCAGTCCAAACTCTGAACTGACTTCAAACCTTCAAGAAACATCCCTGGCACATAGTCCTGTGACTCCTGTCTGTGTTCTAGGTTACTTTATAATTACAGAACAGCTTTATACAATATGATTGCAGAGCTCTGCTAAATTTATAGATATCATGTGTGCAGTAAATTTCACTTTTTTGTAAGTAATAAATCTGTGACTTTGACTGTGACAACCTTGAGATCAAAGCATCCATGTTTGGCTAGTTTTTGTTTGTATCTTGAACGGAAGCACTCATGACAGAGAAGGAAAGCAACAACATTAACAACTGAACTGCAAGCCCTGTGAGCTGTCAATCAAATGTTTTAAATTGTAAAGTTCCAATTAACCAGACCTTAAATATTGATTTGATATGACCTAGGCCATAGTCTTGTAAAATCTTTGTTTATCCATTTTCCAAACACACCTATAATGTATTTATGATCATTGAACCTCTAAAAGCTTAGTGGTCCATAAACTTAAAGGGCCCACAACCCTGGGTCTTTAATGAGGACTGTGCCACGACCCACAAGACTCGGGCCACACTTCGTAATCGATGCCCAGATTACATCTAGCTTAAAATTCTATTGACATGATATAAAAATAAATAAAAAATCTGATTCAAACAGTCTCTGTTGTCAAGCTCCATGTGATATTTAAGTACTTTTGTTGTTGGAAGTTCTGCACCTCTAAATTTCTCTCCTGGTCAGGAATGTAAAATTTGAGACAATTTACGTAGGTAGGTGTCTCATGAAATGAGAATACTTTGGCGGATGATGGTAAGTAAAGTTTGCATTGAAATTTTAATCATGAGTGACCAAATTTGACTTCTTTTTTTTTTTAAGACTTAAAGATTCTTTCACCATTTACAGGCATGCTTGAAGGACAGAACTTTACTTGACATGCAAACTGTTGTTATTATTGCAAACCTTGTGCCTCCTGTTGCTTCATAAATTACAGTATAATTATATTCCCCGATATTGTAATTTCACAGTTCACTTCACTCATTAACTCCCCCTACAACCTGTGTGCAATTTAGAGGCTCTCTGTAAATAAATGTATGATCCAGGCGCTATATATAAACTAGTGATGTAAGCGGGGGTTCAAGTGACATGGAACCTGTGACGGTTGGATAATTTACGATGCATTGTGTGGAGATATTCTGTTGTCAATGACAATGCTGCCAAGACTGTGTCCTTGATCATGAGTCTATAGATCATTCAGAGAGTTCCATTGTTCTTTGATCTACTGTAGTCCCCATTGTGAACTTTTGTTTACAGAGTACATGTGGCAAGACTAAAGTACAACCTTGATTTATTGGTTTCAAAGATAAATTGTTGATACTGCTGGCAAAGATAATCATGATAAGAAAATCATGATAGGTCATATACTGTATGTTGTTTATATCTATTCTTTGCTGTAAAAACTTAACCTGTCCTTAACTTGAAGTGAGATCATGAAACAGAAACATGTCATCGTCACGACGACCATGTATGTGATCGCAACCCTGAATCCTGTGTTCCTTGTTGGAGTTGACTATTAGAGCTATTCTAGAATATGTGACAATTCTATACTACTATTGGTATTGTCAACTAGGCAGAGTTGAGAAGTAGTTTATACCAACATGTATTAGTAAAGTAAGTGTAGCTAGCAAACCTTTCAATATATAAATCATGAAGTCACCAACTTAAAGGAGTATAAAGAGTGACTTCTCTCTCTCTCTCTGTTGCATCTTTTTAGGATCACACTCCACTGTGGCAAATATATCGTGAAGAAACAAATCTCAGTAATATTAGTGTACAATATACACCATTGACTATGATAAAGCTCAGTGTAGTAGTACTGTACATAGAGACAGTACAGTACTATGCTGATTAATATACCAGTATGTTCCATACTGGTCATGGGTACCAGTCTTAACACTTGAAAAAGAATAATTTGTGACCAACTTTGATATTTGATCTGCCATTCATAACAATCATCACATTACAGGGTACAGTCTATGTATTAAGGGTTCTGTCACTTGATATTTTTGGTTTGGATAATGGAGTTTGTTTTATATCTTTTTTTTCACCCATTTTCGAAACTGACTTAATTCACCATGGCTTCACTGCCCCATGTGATGATGACAAATAAAGGTGCCCTTGCCTTCCGGGGTATTTTACAAAGTGGTCAGACGGTGAGGAACACACTCTCGTCCTTCAGATGAAGGACGTTACATTGCGATCATGATCCTTGGAGCAAAAATGAGCGTGACGATTTCACACTTCCTGGTAATTCTCTGAAAAACTCATTGCAAAGAAATTATTTGAACTTTAGCTGACAATAATGCATTCATGCGCCGTCATCACGTGATTGGATAGGGTATCAAATGAGGAGAGTGATTCGTTAGGTACAGTAACAATGTTGTACTTCCTGTAGGTTGATCTGGAATATGGCACGTTTTGATGGGATGCAGGTTAAAGTATCGCAGCCTGAAAATAATCTCATTTAATTTAGAATATACTTTTGATTCTTAACATTTTTTACTTCTTTCCTCACTAACCTGTCTCCACACAACCTTAGCACTTTCGTTCTACTGTGCCTAGAATGAACTGGTACCCTTTTAACACTGTGCGCCCTCTATGGCCGGCCCCTCCGATCATTGCCTTTCCTTCTCAATCTACCATCCAAAGTGCCAACATCATACGATTCTTAAAAAATACTGCTTACTTTGTGAAAAACTATACACTGAAACATGATGGTGGGGAAAATGTAGTCTTGTTTGAACTTATGCAGAGATTCTGTGTAATCAGTAATTTACTGCGGGGGTGACTGTTGGATATATGTTATGTGTGTGTTATACAATCTACTACAAATCTATTATCCATCCATCCTTGTCTCTTCCTCGTTAAAAATACTTCAGCCTTTTTTCGACATTCGTTACTTGAGTCACCAATTGATAGAAATATCTTTACAGATGACTAATGGAAGAACTTGAGCGAGTCTGAAAATAATTAAGGCACGATGATCAAGGTTGTACATGTGTACAGTAAGCTGTAGACCTAAATATTTTAGGTCACCCACTTTAATACAAAAAAAATTAATCAGTAGCTTTCCAGAAAAAAAAAATTAATCAGTAGCTTTAAAAAAAAAAAAAGGGAGAATGAAAAAACTTAGAGTAGTCCAATAATCAGAATGTTAGCAAGTACTGTATGCTGGAATTATTAGTTAAATACAAAAAAAACCTCAAAAAAATGAATAAGTACCTTTCTAAAAAAAATTAAAAACAGAGAACGAGAACAAACGTAGCAATGTGAGCAAGTACTGTAATGATGGAATGACCAAAATATGACCAAAAATTTATTTTGCATCGGCATATTTTGAATTTGAGGAAATGTATGTGTAAATTTTCACATATATACCTGTATTCAGTAATTTGATGCAGTACAGTAGTTGTCATAGTGATTTGGCTGCTGGTAACTAGGGAGTAACAAACCACTTTATTTAGTCCAATATAGAAAACTTTTGTTACCCCCAATTTCATGTTATATGTCGTATGCTTTCTTTGCAACCCTCTGAACTTTAGTTTTAAATTTCTCATTTTTTGGGTGAATTTGCAGATTGAACAAATTATCCTATCTAGTGGATTCTAATAACTTCACCGTTTAATGCTTCAGGATTGTGTTGGTTCAAAGCAAACTGCAGAGCAAGGACCGTTATTATTTTCAGTCAATTGCCTGCACAATTGTCACTGATGATAGGTATTTTGATTTTGTTAGTTTAAGTTATCAGCTTGTCCAAGCTTAAAAACGTCAGTTAATCTAATAATCTACTGTTGTGTGATAAGGTTTAACCCAAGCACAAATTACTGTCGTTCTGGAGTGCAGTTGTACACAAATGGATATTTAAGTTAGTTAATACAAACTTCAAGGATTTATATAGTACATCAAGAAGAGAACCAGAAGTGGCTGTTGCAAGTAATCTCTGGTCACATGATCCCCTGAGTGTTGACACTAAGATGTTGATCACTCCTATATTGAGGTATCAAAACTGGTGATAATATAGAAGAGTACTGTAAATGCTGACAGACAGTAGATTAGCAAGTTTCACCCTATCCAGGTTTCTTCAAATGCGTGTATCGCTAAAATTGTGGGGTTTATATTGTGAACGAAACAAAGCGGTTACTACAGCGATAGTGTCAGAACAGCCCAGAGGTGCGTGCCATCACTGCCCGATCACAGCATCACAGCAGATCTATTGTTAGTAGTCATGCTATCTAAGTTACTCAAGTCATGTGTAAATACACTGTGCAGTGAACTAGCCTAGGTATGGCCTTATGGTGAGCAATGATTAACTGAGTGTGCATTTAACTGGAATGTGATTATTTACATAGTCTTCTGTACATACAGTATGTGTGAATACCAAGTCCCTGGATGTATCAGCCAGCCATTATAAAATGTGATCAGTTTTATATTATAGTGTATAGACTGGTTGTGTATGTAAAATTACTGAATGAATGCATCTTCTTAAATTTCATGTTTTAAACCAAATAATCAGTTGTGATACTTTGAAGACCATTAATTTTTAAACAACATTGCTATCAGTCCTTAGGTCTGTTAAATTTCTATCACTTTAATTTTGGAGAAATGTCCCAGAAACATCTAAGGCTCATTAGTTAAAGTGGCTGGACTACTTAGTTTAACACACAGACCATTAGTTCAGTTCCTGAGATGCAATGCAAAACTCAATAGGAAAACAAACATGTTTAGTTTCCTTTGTTTTTTTAGACTATAAAATATCGACTCAAAATTCTGCCTAAAGTTATCCTTTAAAGACCCTGCATTTTGTGTTAAATTGCCTTCAAGCTTTTCATGGAACAAGTTACCAGATCACATTTGAACATGCTCTAAACTTCCTACTTTCAAAAGTTTACTTAAGACCCATTTTTTCACTTGTTCTTTTGTAAATTAATTTGCTTTCTTTGTAAAGCGCCTTGAGCAGTGACTTTTGTCTACTGATTTGGCGCTATATAAGTCTCATTTATTATTATTATTAGTATTATTATTATTATTATTATTATTATTATTATTATTATTATTATTATTATTATTATTATTATTATTATTATTATTTTTATGTATAATACTTCCCATCTAAAATGGAAATAATATGTACCTGAATAAATAATGTGTTACTGTAGTCTACCATAGTGACAGCAAAAACAATGAAAAAAAATAAAAAAATCATTATACTGAACAGCTACATATGTAAATTTGCAATTTTTTTAATTAACTTCGCTCCTCACTTACCTGTCTCCTCACAACCATAGCATTCTCATTGTACCGTGCCTAGAAATGAACTGGTAACCTTTGAACACTATGCGCCCTCTATGACCGGCTCCTCCAGTCAATGCCATGTGTCAGTTTAGGTTCACTTCTTTGAAACATTGTATCAAATTAAAAAATCCTCCCATGGATGTATAATACAGTTTGGATAAATATTTCTACCCATCATAAAAAATTGAAACCCCAAAAAAGATCCCCCCGCCCTCCAAAAAAACACAAAAACAAACAAATACTGCAAAAAACAGAAGAAAAATAAATTACCAGAAATAAAAAAATTAAATAAATTACTGTAATAGCATCTAGTGGCCTAATTTTTTTTAGCACAGCCGTAACCATGGTGATAATTCCCTTTTCATATTCTCCTTATATAGGTAACTTATTAATCGGTGAAATTATGACTCAAGTCAAAGCTTTTTTTCCCCCTTCTCTTTTGCTTCATATTTTATCCATTGCTTTGCTTTATTACATTGTCAGCATCAACAAAACACTTTGACTGCTAAAACAGAATTGCTCTACAGTGGTACACTCCGGTTTTATTAGGGAAATGAAAATTAGAGGCAACGCTATTAAAGGCTCTGACTATTTTTTTTTATTTCTTTTTTATCTTGAATAATGTTGGTGACTCATTCAGCACTCATTAAGTCTAGGCATACCATACATACATACATATATATATGTATACAGCAATTTTGAAGACAAAGTTATCCAGCAGAAACGGGAGGAGGTAACTGACTTTTGGTATTTTTAGTTTGAACATATTTGAACTGTACTGTAGACATTATTAATGGCTTTGTACTAAAGTACAGTGTAGATTCAGTATATATATACTGTATGTAAAGTATTGTGGTATTTGATTCTTACAATGTTGGAAGTCTGGAACAAGTTCAATGTGGAGTGGAGGCAAGCAATTAAGACTAAACCAAACACACACATACAAGTATAGAAGTAAATAAATAAAAGATAAAGAACATTATTTAGACGTTGAAACAGCATCCGAAAATATGTCATATTTGTCAGTTATAATGACCTCAAAGTTAAAATGAAAAGAATGATAGTATCTGGTCATATTTTAATTAGCTACAGTATCTTAAAATGTTACAGACAAGTTTATAATTGTATTTTGCGAGCAACAATAATTTATGCGATAAAAAAATAAATATCACCCAAGGATGGATTGGTAGAAGGTAAAGTAATATTTATTCAAATCATAGCAATGATTCTTAAAACAAAATGTAGTTTATTTCGTAGAGTTAGCATTCGTTATTGCAATACACTGTAAACTTTGAGGATTGATTTAAAACAGAATAAAACTGGCAGCTTGATATTGGGTTATTAATGAAACAACTTCTTGTAGTATTAAAGTGCCAAGGAGATTTGAGGATATTTTCACTCTGTAATTTGTTTCCAAGGTACGACTTTCAGCTGGTTCAGTTTTTCTGCATGTATGTATGTTTGATTGGATTAAGAGGATGTATTGTACAGTAAATATATGAGAATTGGGAGGGGGGTGGGGTGAGGTAGGAAGGGGAGTGATGGTGGGCATTGACCCAGAAGAGGGTCAGTAGAGGTGCACTGCTAAAGGTTGTCCAGTTTACAGGTTAGGTAGATACCGTAGGAGAGTGCAGTTGCAGATTCAAGACAGGTAAGTACCACGGTTTACAAATACAAACCACAGAGTCATGGGTGAAACGGTGTTACATCTTACATCAAGTGTATGTATAACGTACAGTGTGACAAGCACCGGTATGCAATACAAGTATCCGCTTCCCCTCTTCCTACTTCTCCTCTTGCGAAACCTTGCTCTTACTCAAATCCAACCACTCGACTCCGTAGCATACATTTGCATGATCAGTTGGCTTCATCTGACGAGGGGAAGGTTGAGAACATGACTCTCTTAAAGTACAGATTACCTCGGGCTGTATGTAATCATGGCTCCCATTTTGCTTTAGGCTCTGTTTCTCCCGAGGCTTCAAAGGCAAATACTTTTTGGTTCTCCTCTCATCTTTTCGGCTGTCAGCAGAGACGCAGATCTCGACGTTTGAGAAGCAGAAAAAAGAACGATGGTGCATCCTTGGTCTTGCTTCAAGCAATTATAATTTCTATCGGGACTGTTTTTGTTCTCATTCTTGGTTCTACGTTCTGTCGCAGAGAGACTCAGCTCCTTCGGAGTACAAAGGACTAGCTAGCTTTCTTCAAAACTGGGTTGGTGCCATTTAATTGTGAAATTAATCCAGCTCTTTTGGGGCAGAGTAAAAACATTCGTGGACAACGACTATTCATGTGTGATCATGTGCCAAGTTGTGGCCTTTAATTGATGAAATTGGGTCATCAGTGCCAAGTGTGTTTGTAGGTCGAAGCTACACAGTACATTACAATACATGCACACTATGTACTTCATTGTTATTTGGTTGTTAGGGCTTTTGGGCAAAATGACGCTATTCTTGAGTTATTGAGTGAAATTGTCTGGATGATTTAATTACGTCTTCAAATAGTAGTTTGGTAAATGTCAAGCAAAGAACATCAGCAGAGAGATCTTGGAGTGGTGGTACATCGATGTGTAGTTTACAATACAGAGTAGCATCGATTGGTCTTGGGCAATGCCCTATTTGACTGTATACTTACAGTATGCTACTGTACTGAACACTACTTACAGTAGAATGATTCCAAACGGTGTCACATACAATAGTGGAACATGATAACATAACAATTAGAGATACAGCTCAGAACATCAGCAGAGAGTTCTTGGAGTGGTGGTACATCGATGTGTAGTTTACAATACAGAGTAGCATCGATTGGTCTTGGGCAATGCCCTATTTGACTGTATACCTACTGTACTGAACATTAAATACTGTAGAATGATTCTAAAAGGTGTCACATACAATAGTGCAACATGATTTACATAACATGTGTAGTTTACAATACCGAGTAGCATCGATTGGTCTTGGCCCTCTTGGGCAATGCCCTATTTGGCTGTATACTTACAGTATGCTACTGTACTGTACTTAACACTACCTTACCGTAGAATGATTTCAAAACCTCACAAGACTCTCGGATTTACTGTGCTTACACTCCTCTCTCACAGATCTCCATTCTACATATGCAATCATATATATACCTAGCTTGCTAAAGTTGGTAATGTTTTAGCACTGTCAGCCCCCCCCCACCCCACCCCCTCCCATTGACCTTAACTTCAGGGTCAATGTCCACTTCCTCTCCATCCCAAAATCTGCATAAAACTGTTGGTTCTTGTCTTTAGATCAATCATGTCACAAGGCCTTGAGTTTGGTAGTCTACTTGTGGATTGCTCATTTATGCTTAGCCTTGCTTATATAAAAATAGAATTTTTTTCAAGAACAGAGCTTTGTCTACTGGACTCCTTTTAAAATCAGATGAAATTCACCGGGTTAAAGGAGAGCAAAATATAGCATGACTCAAGAATTTATAACAACAACAACAGAATAGCTGACATGTATAATGTGAACAACCTGGCCGTTGTATCAAGTCTGCATTTAACGCATCACAATGCGAGTGATTCTGCCTCTTATCTCTAAAAACCTAAGGGTAGTATACAACTACTTCTACTACTACTGCCACTGCTACTATGGCTGCTGCTCCTATGACAATTTTACCAACATCAATCACAATCTTCCAATGACTCACTTATCCCAAATGGAATTAACAAAATTATCAAAGAGTAAAATAAAGGACGTATAAGAAGAATGATTTGCACAGGGATAGCTGGAGCTATTGACTAATTGTATCATGTCAGACAGAGAGTTGTCAACAGTGTTCTCCCAGGATGACCGAAACGCCTTTTTTTAGAAAACTCAACCATTGCCGTATCTCTGAGATGTGCAATGCAGTGAGTTTTAGTCGGGGTGACTAAGACGGCTTTTGATATAGTTGCATTGCGAGCAGTGCTACTACTGAAACGTACAGTACGCCGTGAATAGTGCTGACCGATAGTTCGTACAGTAGTATACAGTGCAACTTACTATGTGAATGGCTTTTGCCTGAGCATAATGCAACTTTTATTAATACAAATTATTAATTGTATTAATAAAATATATATCATCACAATTTTGTTCATTTCATAGGATGTTAGATATTGATTGAATGTTCTTCACAATTACGCAGTTTTATAGTGATAAAACATGCAATGGAAATAGTGGCAGTCTCAAAATGCAAAAATAAACAAAATTATGAAGACATATGTTCAGTACTACAGTATGAGAAAAGAATAAAGTCACAGGATTCAAGAAATTTCAACACATATATTGTCAGTACCTACTATAGCTACTTGAAGCCTAGCCTACACCAACCACTCAAGTTTATGTGTGTTAGGCTTCCCCCTATAGTACTGTAGGATATGTACTAAATCACACTTTGTTTCATTGTTAATTTCCATAACTCAAAATACACATGTAGATATATAAAGCACATATGGTGTATATATATATATACACCTTATACTGTAGTTCTGAAAGGAAGTGTTCTATAGGAAGCCTTGGGGCTTAAAAGAGTAGATCATTTCCATGAAAGGAAAAATTGAAGAAAGGGAGCAAGACTGTACCACTATATATATCCACACAATATACAAAATTTTAAACTACATTGAATGAACTCAAGATACATTATCTTAAATAAAATTCTTGCATTGAGTTGCTAAGTTCCTTGAATCTCAGTAGGCCTATTCTATGTGGCACTACAGAAGATACCCAACTGTATGCCTATGGGCTTGATAGCACTATACTTCATTATAGAGGGGCACACAGGTAATGCAAAATATTTTATTTACTTGTTGAGTCTTAAGAAGTGAGTCAATTCTCTAATTTAAATAATATTAAATGTTTAGTGATCGTTCTTGTGTACAATTTTCCGCCTTGCACACTCTTAAAAAATGCATTCCCAGAAAAAAAAGATTTGATGAGCCTTTTGAACATGACTGAAATCTTCCCTGGGTTGCCCTGGAAACCTCAAATTGTAGTCATCCACCGCAGTTCTGTTGACAGAATTTACTGTAATGAGATCTAGAATTAGCCTACATGATGATTTTGTAACCTGTAAAATGGAATAATTGTTCACCGAAAGAAATACCTGGGGGACATAACAGGGCTTACCTTTATGCTAGGATTAAATTATATGACAGGTGTATGACCGTAAAATTTGCATTTCTTCCGAAATTGAGGTTGCAAATCTGTGAAAAAAGATCCAGGAAGATAAATCGGTTAGGATAAATCGATTTGCAAATAAATATGATCAGACGAAAATTGGTTTACGGTCACCTTGCGTTTCAGTCGCAAATGAAAAGTCTTAAGGCATTTTTTCCGGACAGGTAAAAACAAATCTCGATCAGAGCTTTTTGGAACGAAACTCCATCCGAAGAGTTTGCTGTCTTTCTTTATACCGGAAATTGACTGTTCAGCTTCTAGAGTTAATATTACATCTTTTTGAGCTGATATTGGTCAATTTTCAGTACTAACATTTGGTTCTGGAGTGTACCAGGATATTGCAAGCCATTAAATCTATAACTTAATCCACTTTCACTAGATTTGACTTACAAAGAAGATCAATTTTCAAAGTTTTTTAGTGTTATATGCCAAATAATTGCTAGATAGAGTGTTGTCAATATCGGTCACTCATGCTCGAAAAACATTTTAATGCCTCACTGCAACTTTTAACTTGTCTCACTAATGCATGTTGAAAACTATGGTGCCCTTTGATGTACTGTTAGAAGTTGAACACTGCTTTGTTTAAGATTTCCAAAGGCTTGATCATTTCTCTCCTTGTTTATTAGATGCAAGTAAAGCGTTGCATCAAAAGTAGGTAGGCCGATAAGAAGGCTGCATCCTGCAACCAGGCTGTTGCGTACAATAGGGTGAAATCTTTTGGATATGTAGTTTTATATAATAGGCACTATACCGTTTCACATGATAGCCACTGCTAGTGGCCTTCTGAGATAAACTCCATTCTTTTAAATTGGTTCAGCTTTGCTGCAGGGTATCTTGCAGCTGCTGCAGCTTTTCTCTTTGACATGCAAGCATACTCTCAAATATCTATGGAGTACGTCAGACATTTGGTTTTCCAAGTTATTCTAAAGTGATTTTCATCCTGGCTTACCTGTCTCCTTACAACTGCTGCACTCTCACTCTACCATGCCTAGAATGACCTTTGACCTGGTGACCTTTTGACAATGACCTCCCACAATGACCAGCCCGTCTACTGCCAACTAACCTCCTTATGCAGCTAATTATCCAGAATTTCCAGGTTGTCTTAAGTTGTGTGATTTTCGAAACAGCTCGTTTACAAATACATCCAAATCAGATAAGTTTTGGAATTTCTTCTGAAAAATTGAGGTCATAGATAAGTTGATCAACATTTTCTCAGGTACAGCCTTGTACTGTACATGAGTTATGGTAAAACACAGTAATTGGTATCATGCAGAATTTTGCTCATTTGGGGGTAGTCACTGACTTATTTTGAAATGCTATTTTCTGTACATGTAACATTTTGTACAGTTATTGTTGTGCTGGTTTGTAGTTCTAGAGATACAGTGCCTACATGCTGCTGTACAAACCTTGAATGCTATTACCAAGGTATATATCTGTTCTGGTCTCTTATAAATGTACAATTGTGAAGGTTTCCGAGCATTGAATAAACATGAATGAATGAATGAAACCATGAAGGGCTCTTTCAAGGTTGTTGCTGTCGATTGACATTTTGCTCAAACCCTAATTAGTATGATTATACTTAAGTAACTTTAGTAAACAACCTAAAAAATTTATAGAAGTTTTCTAATTCTCTTGTGTATTTTTAAAATAATTTTAATCAATGGATACTTGTTTCATGAAGTACAGTAATTGCTGAATGCCATAGAGCAGATCTAAATTGTGAATACATTATAATATATATCGTATATTAAATTGCACTCATACCTTACAGTAGAACAACTATAGTAAAAAAAGTAAAACACCCCCAATAACAACACATCATCAACCATATTGATCTGTTCCTGAAGATGTATGATGTTTTAACAAACGTTAATATCTACTATAGATAAATCCTGATACATGTATACTGTCATATACACACCAATATATTGTTTTGTGCTATATCACGTAATGTACATGACATGTACAGAAGTATCCAATTGTAAATTTAAATTTCACTCACACCTTACAGTAACACAACTAAGGGTGGGGGGGGGGGGTATAGGATGAAAAAAGAAAAAGAAAAAAGTGAAAAAAAAATTAGTGTAAAAGTACATAGATTTGCTTTTATTATGTCTATATGGTGTCCTAACAGATGTAAAATAACTCCTCATTCTGTCAAACGTAGATTATTCTGTTTCGTGACTGATCATAAAAATGTACGTTAAAGTATCCATTTACAGTGTACTTTGTGTTAATTATATCCATATTCTGTAGGACAACAACAATGTTACAATGTTGTCAAGTCTCTACCTTCGGTTTGTCACCTGTGCCGTCACTATTCAACAGTTTAGGACTTTTATCACTCATCAAACTTTGCTCAGCTACCCTAAATTTCCCAAGTTTTTGTCGCATTCGACTATCGTAAATTTCCGAGTTTCGTCTTTCTTGATTGACACTTCACCAGTGGATGATTCACTTCTGTGGCCGTGCTGCATGTTTCTGACCGTTTGCTGACCCTCGTACATTACCATATTATCTGCTATGGTTAAAGTTGTATAGGGAGGTTGAAATTAAAGAACTGCTGTTATTTGTGTACATCTATGTACCCTTGATTCCAAACCTGTACACATACAGCATATACATACAATATATAATATATATGTTTCTAAACTGGCTGAGTATTATTGACAGAGCTTTGTGAGTTTTGGTCGTCAAATTCCAGCAGATGTACCAACCCTTCTGAGTCATACTGTATTTCAATTAAGAGATTGTAGTTAATTAAACCAAGATATCTTTCCATACTTCATTATTAACCAAACTGTTTGGTTGTCATTCATGGATATAAACCAGTGATTAAAAACAGTTGTCTCCTAGATCAAAATTTTCACACATTATAAGTAATACAGTAGTATGAACCTCAAGCAGAGAAGAAAAGATTAGAAAAAAAAATTGGCGATTTTATTTTCTTTGTTTTTCTCCAAAATTTTTGGAATGCAACTCGACAGCTATATTGAATAACAGTATTGTAGTAATGTGGTCTTTCTTTTCTTAAATTATAATTTTCACATCTGATATTTCACTATCCACTGAATTGTGCAAATGCATGGTCTCCCAGTTTTGGTTTCAATCCAGTAAAATCTGTGTGATGCTTTAACTAGTTACCTTCAGTTTTTTGCTGATAATTTGTATGTAATGAAATATTTTCCCTGGCTAATTCAAATTTGTAGTAGAGTTGTGGTGGTATTAGCTAACTAGTGTACAGTACTTGAGTATGGTACATTGAGCCTTCAATGTACATACATCTATGTGAACCAGACTTACTGTACATGCATGTGTAGGCTGCATATCTAAAGGGAAAATATGTTCTACTTAAAGGAAACAGGAAGACCAAATTATCACTCTCTCTCTCTCTTATGAAAGCCGTCAACTCGGTCGTTCTTACACAGTATATATACAGTGTGTACACTTTAGATCATAGGACAGTACTGTTAGGACTGGTTAGGTATGAAGTTAATTTGAATTTGGATTTATCACATGTTGACTATATTCATGCTTTCTCATGCATAGAATGTTTCTTTAGGTTAGTATATAGTCTATTCTTGCTATAGTCGATAGGTATTGAATACTCTAAGCATAACTTTTGGGATGTTATTTCATTCCCTTGATCATGTTAATGTTATGAATATGTACCAAGAATGAAAGAATTCCAAGAATTAAAATAATTAAAGTACCTAATTAATACAACATCCATATACAGTACATACTGGTCTGTATATGTACAGAGTTTTACATACAAAAATATCAAGGCATTATAATGCTATGCTGTTATTCCATATTATGTGACATTCCACCAATAAACCATCTCTCTGACTTAAGTTTCCACTTCAGTTTTCAAGTACTGTATAAGTCAAGGAAATAAACATGAAAAAATTATGTTTTTCTTTCTCCATAATATTCGTCTATTTTGAGCTAGTTTCGGTTTGCACCTTTGCATTTGGTGTTTGCATATGGATCCCGTTGACAAACCTACCTGTGCAAATTTGATTTTTTTTTTGTAATCATAAACTACGTAATTGGCTAATAATAGTTTCTAGAGAGAAGGTCAAACGATGAGGTCGTTCTTTCAAAAAGAGTTTGCTAGATTGTATATTTTGCTTTGTTCCTTGCTTACCTGTCGAGATCCAAACTACAGCTGCATTTTCTCCATTTACCTTCAAAACAGGCCAAAATAAAGTTAAACAAAAGGTACCGAACAGCCACATTTTCATTTCACTCTTCTTGTTTTCCTGTCTCCATATCAAATGCATTCCAGTCTGCCTTAGCCTTCCATATTGGTAACCTGTGCACCCTCCCTCGTCACCCCCCCCGTCACCCCTCGGGACCCACCCATTTTTATGTCTTGGAAATTTCCATCCTTTTTACCAGCACTTGTTTATATATGCTATCCTTTCAAATTTTGCATAAATGTCTTAAAATGTTTTCTTTTGCTCTTAATGTCTCCCCCCCACCCCCCCGGGCTCTTGTTTTTAAAAAAATTGAAATGATTCCTTTGTTAAAACTGTGACAGATTTGAACTGGCTGAATATAATTGTTAGAGGCTTGTTATTCTTATTAATTTAATAACACAGTTTATTACCACCGTAGTAACATCGTCATCGTCGTCGGGCAATCGTCGTCGGGCAAATCGTGGATTCAGCTATTTGTGTCCCACAGCTTCTGTCATCATGGACCAATCAATTTGTTATTCTAGACATTTCTTCCTTTTTTTTTTGTTTTGTTTATTGCTAATGGGACAAGTCTCAATGAAAGTCCCTCTTGTATCTACCC
The DNA here is from genome assembly GCA_020650975.1 of Apostichopus californicus. Lineage (NCBI taxonomy): Eukaryota > Metazoa > Echinodermata > Holothuroidea > Aspidochirotida > Stichopodidae > Apostichopus > Apostichopus californicus. Next base: position 7,116 of record JAIPMN010009485.1, on the reverse strand, counting down.
TGTTGTGATCAATTCCCAGTGGATGTTAGCCGATCCAACAAATAGGTTGGTTCGTTCTCCATCCAAGTTTCATTTCAATAGGTAATGATGGGGTGGGGAGAGATTTAGAGTACTGTACATACATACTGTATGGAATGATCTTTAGCAGAGTACATGTATACATGTACACAGTGGGAGGTAACTTCTAAGAATGCTTGAAAATATTAGTTAGACCAGGGAGTTGTTATGGAACAACTCCCTGGTTAGACAGTTATTGTACTGTCACTGAAAAAAGATATTTTAAGTTTTAAGATATCTTTAGTCTAAAGTTACTGTATCCAAGTTTGAAACTAAAACATGGATATATGTCAGTAGGTCACATGTAAATTTATAACCAGTGTTTTGCATGATTTGGAAACTGTTCATATTGTTTCAATTGTCAGTGCAAATTGTCATTTTGCATGAAAAAACTCTCCTCTGTATCAGAAGTACCTGGTCTGGGACATCCTTAATACTCCTGGGACGGATTATTCTTTAGATTGAAGTAGGGGTTAAGTATAAAGAATAAAAAGGTTTCAGTAGAACAGTTAAATTTTCTGGTGATGTCAGTGACAGTCTATAGGCTTATAAACCGTAAGGCAGGGTATCCCCTGGTTTTCATTTTGTGAGGTGTCGCCTCTTGGTTTGGTGCGACCGCCTTGCAAAAATATGTTTAACCAACATCACAGCCGCACTGTTTCAGAGAAGGAATAAAAAATGCAACGGTTGCAATCCAACTTTTGTTTCTAACCCATGCCATCATCTGACATTGAACGATTTTGCTGTGAATGCTAAATTATAGCAACAATTAAAAGTTCTGCCTTTATCACACAGCATTTTTTTCTAATTTATTGTTAGGAAAAATGATATGAGGATGTTTTGCAAAATTTTCCGGGCATCCATGTCCCCAGACCCCCCCCCCCCCCACCCACAGGTGTGCTCCTCCAGTGTCACAAAACAGTCACAGCCTGTCTTGCAGGAGAAATCCCAGGGGAAACCCTAAAAGATATGTTGGCCATTGCCCTAGGTTAGGGTCTTTTCCATTCCTTCTACATAGCATGTAAAACAATGCAACCATGACCTGTACTGTAGGTTGTACATCTGCAAAACTGATCAGTTCAGTTCAGTTGGAGGGCTTCCAACTAAAGAGCAAATGCCACAACACCTATTAGTGTTTCCTGGTATTGAGTATATCTGGAAACATACTAAACAACGGAAAAAGCAATGTATAACATAGGAAGTTCTTTTCAATCCACAGGAAGGTAGATAGAGAAATGATTGCCTCCTACAATATTATTATACTTGTTGTACAAGACAACCCTATATATATACATATATGTGTACAATAACAGGATGTACTGTGTACTGTAGTGGTATAACATGCATGGTGTGTGCAATTGCATACTCCATGAAGTACTATACCATGTAATAAATACAACTTTTGCTTCCTTCTCTTGACACTCATTTTAGAGGAGACCTATTGATGATGATGTCGCAGGGCTATATATGTGTCAACAATAGGATTCTGAGGGGGCTGCAGCCAGGCTGCATAGGACATTATCTTTTGAGCTGTGTAGTTCAGCATATAATAGGCACAGCTGGTCTGCAGAGATTATATTTCACTGTTCAATATTGATCGAAGTAACCTCGCTTTAGTAAGGTTTTTTAGCATTTCCCTCAGACGTGGTGTCTATGTGACACTATAGGTATAAAGTATTTACCTTTAACCCCAATCCCTATCCCTTCTCCTCCCCCCTCTCAAGAAACAAAACAATTAACAAAACAAAATGCTTGATTTTTTACATGTGGTTGTGCAGTGAATATGGATTCTGCTTTTCTGACCATGTCTGTTGTCATAGATACATACAGTATTTTATTATTATTATGCATTTAAGACAGCATAAGGAAATCCTTCCAGACTTTAATGACTAATATGGTATACCACTTTGGCTGTTCCAAATTTGCTAGTTTGTGCCATTTAATCATATGCAGATTAAACATCTTGTGCTCCACAAATTTTAATGCAATGTATAATTTTCCATTGGGAAGTTTTAATTCCTAACTTTCTTGTCCTTGATTAGGATTTTAGAGAAATATTTCAGATTGTAATTTCCACTTAAATTTCCAGGCCACATTATCTTTTCTGTAATAGTGGTTCCTTATGCCACCCGTCAAGATTGTGCCCAATTTTCATACCAAATGCAGCTTTAACAGAGAACAAAATTTGAAGTAAATTTTTCCACCGTTGAAAATGGAAAAGCAATTAAGCTATTCCACTTTCATCGTGAGAGGATATAGATGTACTGTGCATTTTCTATTTTTTCTCTGGCAACGTAGCACAGTTCAGTTTAGTAAAGTTGCCAAACTGAATACCTACAGTACAGTACAGTCGATCTACACGGCATTAGCGGTATATGATTGAAAAATTTTTTTTACCAAGGAGCAAAGAGGGCTTTGAACTTTGCAATGATTTGTTGATGATGAAGATTGCCAGAAGGATATCTTGAGATGATGGGTCATTGGAAACGAGAAGTTGTATCGATTGGTAATGTTAATTGATAATGATTTTACACTCGTATATCTTGCCTGACACAAGGTGTTAAACAGTGTGATAACACTACGGTACATGGAGTATGCGCCGCCCGAAGGGGTTGTAAGCAGATCTCTGGTAATATTACTCAAATATTACTCACAGCCAAGAGATCTGCATATCAATACTAAGGTACATTATGTACTTACATACATACTTACAAATCATATGAATGCTGAGTGGTTTAATCATTTGAATTTGTAAGGAACATTGTCAATGAGGAATAGCAAATTATTGAAGATATGATTTTGTTGCTGAGGGGCTGTACTGTTAGGTACCATGTCAAAGGTAGGAAGCTGAGGGGGCTGCAGCTTCCCGTCCCGCTTAGAGTACCAGGGCATTTATTGGTTGTTTTAAAGAATTACTCGTGATTATTATCATCACTGAAGAGGTAATTGTTAAAGTCCAAAATAAGCTGGAAATGTCTTTTACAGACATAAAGTCAAAAGTAGGAAGCTGAGGGGGCTGCAGCTTCCCGTCCCGCTTAGAGTACCAGTGCATTTATTGGTTGTTTTAAAGAATTACTCGTGATTATTATCATCACTGAAGAGGTAATTGTTAAAGTCCAAAATAAGCTGGAAATGTCTTTTACAGACATAAAGAAACGGTTTCCTTCCATGCAAAATGCATTTAATTTCTGAAAAATCACTTCAGTCTATTTTGTTTTTAGTGACTTTGTACGGCCTGAGAAATGACTCATTTTGTTATTATTTTTTTATGCCATTCTATGTGATATATATGTCCATTGGCAATTATTTAATACACAGAAAATGACTCGGCAGATATTGTTTTAGTTCCTACTCCCATTCTCCCCTCCAGCATACCCACTTTAACATCCTTAATGTACACAGTTGAAAGTGTACCCCCAAGCATTGCAAATGTGCAGTGTCTGCTTATTCTTTTGAATACTGTATGTCTCAATTGCTATCAATAATATGCATTTGAAATACTTAACAGTTTATTACTAGGCACTCTGCCATGTTAATGTTCAGTTGAAGCCAGCACATTATTACAGACTTTATACTGACACGGTGACGCCCTTAAAAAGCTGTTCTCTGTTCTTAAATTTGTTCTTAAGTTTGTTCTTAAATTTTTTTTTTTCCAACCTACCCTTTACTACTGAAAATGAGATTACAAGTTGAGCTCACAAGAGTTCACTTTAAAACATAAGTTTTGCCTTGAGTACATTCAACCAAAGAAAGGTTAACAAGTTTTAAAGTAATTTATACAGTTAAAAGAACTATCCACAGAAGTATAGTGTTTACTTCGCTCGTAAAAACTCCACAGAAATTTTTGGACCTTAACTCACTTTTTTACAAATGAAATGAAGTTAGGCAAGTCAAGCTTAATGAGCTCTGTTGATATGAGATTTTAAGTATAAAAACGACATCAGAAATTTAATCAAACTTAACTCAGAAAGTTGAGCTGTTAAGTACTGTCTGTGATATTTTGCATTCTGTGCTTAGAATTGTACATTATAGACCAGTATATATGTTCATATTCCACTGTACTCTATTAAACTATAATTGTTTGTATACACATTAATTGCTCTGACATAAGTTTTGCCTATCCCAGTTAGGTAATGCACATATGTTACTGTACTATAGATACAGTTAACGTCACTATCCATGTTGTACATACATCAGTTTAGCTACACTACTTCCCAAATAATACTGTGCTATGAAAATATCACCAATGAAACCTACAGGAATTGAAAGGGACGCTTACTCAGTGCAGTATTCCTGGACGATTTTACATACTACAATAAAACTGCTTGCTGCATAACCATTAATCCTTGATAAATTATCTTTCTCTGCGATTTTTTAAAGGTTATCAGCATTGCCTCAAAATATGCTAGAAAGTCAAATAATGGTTACATGTTCCAACTTGACTAAACATTTACTGCTACATTACCATCAAATCATGTTTCTTCACCGAGACAAATTTTGATTTGTCGTCCACATTCTGGAACACAATGTCTCAATTGGACATGGTCAGTACCACCAGGAAAGTACTGTACCTTGAATAAAAAAAGAAAAAATGATACAGCCATTTCTCAGCTATGACAACCATGGACAGCTTACCCTTTAATACACTATGCTTGTTGAATACTATGAAATTGTGTAGTGTGTTTCACTTTCTGTGTATAGATGGTTCTTTATATGAATATTCATTATATTAGTGGATACTGGATAGGCAACATGCAGTGTATTATCTTCCTAGATGATGCTACTTCATAGAATATGCATGCAGTTGTACGCTATCACGAAAGCAAAAAGAAATCCCAAGATTTTACAGCTAGGTTTGTCAATAACTTAAACAGTGTTTAAAGTACTGTTTTTGTGTATACATTGTAAACACTATCAAATACTGAATCCCACAACAGTTCAATAGCTCGACTGTAGTAATGTTGTATATATTTTATGAAATTGGGAAAAAGTTGTAATTTTTTTGGCAAAATTTTGCATTTTAGTTGCCACTTGATTATTAGCAAACCATGTCTGGATGGAACAGGAATTTTTTTCAGAATTTACTTCACTTCTCAATGTAACAAACAGAGTTTGGAGACATGGAATTGGATTCATTAATAATTTCTCAATATCTGTTCAATTAGTGATGAAATCTAGGTGGCTCTCATAGTTTGATGTATCGCATTCTTCATTTTGATGGATCTTCGGGCTACAGGTTCTTTTTAAATTGCCTGAAGTTGGCATCTAAAAGACAAACGTTTCAGTAAATAGTTGTCTGTATCTCAATGGGTGCCATGCATTATTATTGCCATCACTCAGTAGAAGTGCTCATTAAACTGTTTCCCTTACGAGACTGCTTGATAGGTGTACAGTATTCTATCACAATAGATTATCATTGCTTCAGTGTGTTGGAAAAATTGATAGGTCTTACCCTACTGTACATTATACAGTATGTTTTCTTTTAAAAATCGTAACACTGACTAAACCTGAAGCTATTCTGACAAGTGGACGAGACTGTCTCTCCCACTCCGTTTCAAATTTAAAGTTTCTCTGAGAAATATTGACAAGTATAGTTTTCAAGAAGAGGGTTGTTAAGGAAGAAATAGTCCAATTAAGAACAACTTGACACATTTTTGAAATTTCTCAGTGTGAACTTGATACTAAGTGAAAAAGGTTTGTATCCATGGTAACAAAAATGACTGATGCTGTTAGTATAAATATATGCTTAAACACTCAAACACTAACCCTGATGAAACTTTCAAGTTAGACAATTCCTTCTCTTTTTGGAGGAGTGGAGGGGGGAGGGGGGGGGGGAGGGGCGGATGGAGGGAAGAATTTTTGAATATGTTTGGAAAATTGCTGATTATAAAATGTGACCACACTGTATTAGACCATGTGGTCTTAGTGGTTGTTAAATTTGTCTTTCTCCTCCCTTCCGTAGGGCTAGTTTATCTTGTAAAGTAATGTGCCTTAGTTCTGTATCAACTAGATCACAGACCTGTTGTACGAGTACAATGCTATATACTGTAAGTATGAGTACAAGTAGAATGGCCTGTGGGTATGAGTACCTGTATGAGTACAAGTTAGGCTTTAGAATTTAGTCTTGCAACTTATTCTTTTGTTCTTGGCCAATTGTCCGATAGGGTGGAGGGGGGGGGGGGAGGTATTTGGAGGGATTTACATCGCCCTCTCTAACATCGTATCTGTCTTCAAGTCTATATGCACCTTCCTATAGATCTACCGAAAACTACACACGATTGGAACATTTTAACAGGGAAGGTATAGCAATCGCTCTTAAATCTCCAAAACCAGTAAGAATTGCTTCGCTTCTCTTTTACGTGTCTCCCACTCCACATCTGCACTTTCCCATCTACCTAGCTACACATTGGAATGTTTTAACACTGCGCCCTCGCTCCCTGGGCACCGCCCATTTACACCTCCTTCTAGGTCTACCCTTTCAGGTAGAACGCTAAGCATTTTCGTGAGCAAAATTTCCTTTAACGTTTTGGGGGTTCGCTGACTGAATGCTTCTATTCTGACCAGGGTTATCTACTTAACTTTAATGTCAGGTATATATGATGCTGGTGCACAATATAAAGTCCACAGGGGTTTTCCTAATTACATCCCCTTACACAATGTAATTTACCTCATTTATGTAGCGAGATAATTACTGTATATAGCACTGTGTTTGCATAATTTCAACATATTTCATTATATAATTCATTATATATATCTCTTGAAAGGAGTCTATCAAGTTGATATTAATTTGTAAAATTTGAGTAATTTTATGCAAAATTCAACATAATCTTTATTTCTGGTTTATTTCAGTGGATAGCACAGAGAACCTTCATCCACTTCACAGAGGTTACAAGTCAAAGGTACTGGCTCACTACCCAGAAACAGTAGAATGGAATCCATTCGACAACGTCGGAGTCAACATGGTAAGAATAAATGTTATATTTTATTTTATTTTTCATTTATTTATTTCCAGGATAAATATAAATATTTATAAATATTAAATAATAAAAAAAAAAAAAT
>JAIPMN010009483.1:6216-19006 GCA_020650975.1 Apostichopus californicus | reverse complement strand
CAAATGCTATTGGATTGTAAATGCTTTTAGTATCATCAAACACTAACAGTGATCCACGCAAGGTAGGATGGACCACCAGACTACCCAGAGATTTTTTTTTGGGGGGGGGGGGCACTTGAACGTACAGTCGAATGGTGCTTACATGTTTACACTCGCTGTAAAAGTTAGTCCAGGTCCAGTAGTGGGCCTTGTACAAGCCTTGACGGACAGCCATCATCTCGTTGCCACGGTAATAAAAGATGGCTTTCTCTGGATCCACCTGTTGCTTCAAGAGAGCAGGGAGAAGGCTCTTTCCGTCAATGACCCTGTCTTGGGGAATGTTCAGGCCTGCCAACTCGACAGCAGTAGTAAATAAATCCATTATGGACCCGAGCTGATGGGAGACCTAAGGAGGCGAAGAGAAACAGCAACTCAGACAAACTGTTACCAGCTGCGGGATAGAGTGATCCACCCTCTCCCCCCTTCCCCCCCCCCCCAAATAGGAGAAAATCTGGGGATTTTCCATGGAAATGGGAGATATCTGGTCACATCAGTTTTACTGCCACTCTCAAAGCATTTTCCATCTGCTAAATTTAATTGTCTAATTTAATTTTTCCTGAATGTTTGAGCTCTGGAATTAGAGCATATTACTTCTGAAAACTTTTAGCAATTCTAGCAAAGCCTTAATAATAAATTACAAATAAAAACTAGAACTGATGGCTTTTTCACATGATCACAACTCAAACTAGAGCTGCACTTTATCAACCCTCCCCATAAATTTTATGGACGGCAATCTGATTAAACTTCTCTTATTCATCCACACCCGGTACTTAAAAACTTATCGAAAGAGCCGTTTGCCTTACTATGCCTGGTTTGATTTTTCCCGGCCACCAAGCAATAGAGGGCTCCCTCATGCCACCTTCGTAGGTGGTCTCCTTTCCGCAGAGAAATGGGCCGACACTTCCACCTGCAAGTGTAACAAACACATTTAGACAGACACTAGTTTTAATCATAACACAGACAGCAGTAAAAAGACAGCTTTCATGCACACCTTTCAGAAGAGGTTTCTAAGACAATTTTCTAATAACCATATAGGGTTCAGCAATCAACATAGACCACACCTATTCTGATAACGAAATATGCAGTACTGCAGATTTCAAGAACATCACTTCCAAAACTATATGAACATAATACCAAAGCCTGTCGCACATTGTCCCAACTAAACGAGACCCATGGTGTCTGGTGGTGGGGTGGGGGAGGGGGGCGAGCCTTAACAAGCCGTGCAAAGCACAGCTCCTGCAGGTTAGCAAAAACCAATTTTTATAAAACAGACTATTAAATACTAATTCAGAACAAGACCCACCTGTCATAACCAAGTTTTTATACTTGTGAACAACCTTGTTCTTACAGTCCCCCAGTTCAAACTGGCAGTCTCATGAAGCATATAACCACTGCTCAACTATCCACAAATTTCCAGGTAACAATGTTGAAGTTTAGTTGGGTCATGTTCGGTCAGGCAATGTTCGGCGCTCTTAACTTACTAAACAGCCTTAAAACTCCCTACCCCATCCTGTGTTCCTCAACAAACCCATGTGACCTTTCTTCCTTGAACAGGTTGATGGATAACGAAAAACACAAACATAGTCAACCACTCTGAGGTTGTAATCTATAGATCACTATAATGTATCTGTACCGCAGTGAATCACTGATACAAAGATCCCCACCTGCATGTGAATTTTAATATTTTTTGGGGAGAGGGGGAGGGGAGGGGGAGGGGGAGCGGGAGGGGGGCAACCAGACCTTCACATATAAACAGCTGTTGTGATTGAGCTTACCATTAGACTTGGCATACGTTGCTGCCCCGTTATCGGACGAGAAAAAGACAAAGGTATTATTAGCGATCTCCAAATCTCTCAATCGGTCCAGTATCCTCCCGACGCCACTGTCCAGTTCCATGACCGCGTCCCCGTAGAGGCCCCGCTGACTTTGGCCTAGGAAGGCATTGGAGGCGTAGAGTGGTAAATGGGTGGCGTCTGGCGTCCAGTAAAGGAAGAATGGGTTACCGGCTGTGTGTTGTTCATCGATAAACTTCAGACCTTCCTGTCATACGAGTGGAAAAATTTGAAATTGTAAAATTATATTTCAAAAAATCTGAACCAGTGAACAGCATAAGACTAATAACAACAATGCTATTATTAAGCTACAAGGTCCATTCCCTAAATCACTATTTTTGGTAGACCAGCGTTAAGGTTCTATTTTTGAACTAAAATGCTGGATCAGAGAGACCCAAAAGAACTTTTATGTCTTATTTCTTCTGATAGTGAACCCTGATGATTGTGTCCTCACCCCTTCCCCTCACCTCTTTTGCAGCCCCACTCCTCCTCAGAAAATTGTTAAATTGACGACATATTATAAGTGGTCAATTCAACATTTTGCAGAAAAATGTTCAATTGCTCAGTTAAAGCAACAACAATCCAACATTTTTCTGAGTTTTGATAAGATATTATCTTGTTATATAAACACTTTACTGAAAAATGTTGACTTATTGGGGCAAAGTTTTCTTAAGTTGATGGCACTTTTAAGCTTCTGTACATATCAGCTGACTTTAAAAGCAAGTAACAACAATAACAAGATGCATAACAGAAACTCAGCAGCCAAATACTTAACTTTATGGACACTTTATTTGCATTTGAGGGTGGTGTCCTGCAAAGCAACCTGCAGTACAGGACTAGATTAATATACATTACTGAAAAAAGCTTACACACTTTAATAGTGTTCAGTTTCCCTGAATCAATTTAAATTACTTTTATACCTACTTAGTAGGATAACCATTCATACAAGATCCATCTCCAAGAAATCATTCAAATGTTAACTTTGCAGGTAGAATTTGCATAAAACCATACAAATTTAAACTGCTGTAAATTAATTAAACTGCTGTAAATTAATTCCTTTCACATTGTAATTTCGTTGTGATAAAACAAATAAACAAATAAAAGTTTAAACAGCAGATACAGACCATAGGTTAATAAATACTTAATAGACAGTTCTTCAAGGAAGTGGTATGTAGGAGGCTCAGTGCGAAAACATTTCCAGTTGTGTAGTTTAGGTAGATGGGAGAGTGCATAATTTTATGTAGATAATTTCAAACAGATCACAGAGAGGATGGAAGTAAACTCTCTACTACAAATCTAAAAGAAAGGAACAAATATGTCAGCCTAAAATACCTCAATGAACAGCTGTGTCATGTTTGATTCCCCTGTTTCGTGGTTGATCTCAAATTCTTCGTAGTACCTGCCGATCATCTCGCTATCCCGAAAGACTGGAATGTTTGGGTTACTCTTTAACGGCCCCCGGTGGCAGTTGGTCGAACCAAAGAATTCATCAAAACCGTGATTGAGGGGTAAGTACTGTTCTTGGTGTCCTAAATGCCTAAAGTTACGAAGGAAAATAATCATAGCAAAAAATGGTCACGGATTACAAATGAAAATTATGATAATGCTAATGCAGAAACACCATAAAATACAGAATGAAATAGCTTTATTGAAACTGTACTTGTATCACAAGTCATTTGAATCTATACCGGTATAATGGCGGAGTGGCGGAGGCGGAGTGTATAGCCTAGTGGTTAACGCCGGCGTCTCCCAGTCATGAGATCCCCGGTTCGATTTCCCGCCGACAGCAATGTGTGTCGTCTGGCAAGGGTGTTGTTCAATAACAACTTCCCGACGTGGACGTTAAATGGATGTGTGCCGAGAGATTGGCTTCGGTCAGCTTGCGAGTCTAAAAGCCTCCCTGGCTTCTTTCGCGAGTTCCTGCTTGCGGGAAGATCACATATACATACACCCATACATACATACACACACACATACACACACACACGCACGCATACACGCATACATACATACATAAAAAATGGTAACCATGGTAACCATCGGCATCAGTATTGGTCACAAATTTTTAGCACCCTAAAAATCGCTAATTTTCAAAAAAGTACTTTCCTAGAGTCTCTGAGCCTTGGAATTATTCCCATCCATTCCGGAGTATTACAAGAGAACTCAATTAACCATCTCTTTGTGGTTAACTACTTTTACAGCGGATCGATATAAAGTTCTCATTACAATTTGAGCTTGAGTGACTATTATTTGACTAATTTCTACATTATTTTGGGGGTAAATACTGGAAACCTTATCAATTCCAGTTTTCTTGGAATGTTGAGAGATCTTACCACTTCCCTATGATCTTGCTCTTATATCCTGCTTTCCCGAGGATTTCCGGAATCAATATTTCGCTATCTGAAATGCCCCCAACGATCCTCTGTGGGGTATAGGCGTTACGAGCATGTGCATTGGAAGTGTAGAAGCCATTTCTAATTGGGAGTCGTCCGGTGAGAAAAGCTGCTCTTGCTGAAGGAGCAAAAGGAAAACATGAAATTTTCATTTATTCCATCATGTAGTTCCACCAGATTGCCTTTCACAAAAGACATTGTGACATTTGTTTGAAAGAAAATCAAAGCACAAAACATGACTGGACAACTGTGAGGTAATTTTGAAGGAGCATGAGAAAGCTGATGTTCAAACTAATGCACGGCCTCTCTTGAAATTGTAAGCTTAGATACATTTATTAAAGTTGCCCTTTTGTTTATAACAGCACAGTTTTAAGGTGACAGCTTGAGAAGTGAACAGTACAGCACAAAACATCACCTCTGAAATTGAATCCCATTTTTATAACCAATACTTACTTTCCTCAAGATTAAATTAGTCTAGAGAAAACGAGCCTTATATATATACAAAAAACATGTCAAGCTTTCTAAGATGAACAGCTTCATACTTACAAGGTGAGCAAAGTGGATTTCCAGCGTAAAAGTCTGTCATAAGTGCCCCTTCCGATGCCATCTTGTCTAAGAATGGTGTTTCCTTAGCTGGATGACCAAAAACTCCTAAATCACCCCAACCCATCTGAAAAAGTAGAATATCATATTGAGTATACTTACCGGGAGTAATTATACTTCACCAAATGATTAATCCGTTTCTAAATTTAAATTATTCAATACCTGTGATATATATGATCACTAAAAATCTGTAATCTCAAATGAAAATTAGTTAATGCTTGGGAGAAGACGTAAAATCATTCATCTTCGATAATCAGTAACTATAGAGAGATAAAACATTAATTCTCTTGAAAAAGGCAAAGTAATTCGCCTGTTCCCTTCAGGAGATTCTGTATGATCAACAAGTCATGTCATAGGAAAGCTTAAAATTTATGTAATGTGTGATCTCAAAGTATTGCCACAAAGAAGTAAAAAATTTACTTTTCTTTTCTTTCTTTTTTTTAAATTTTTTGACAGTGCAACTGATGCCAGTAGTACAAATATTTCAATAATCTCCACATTTAATATCAATTTATGCAGAACCTGTCTTTACAGAAGAAAAATAAAGAATAAAATGTCTTTAAGGAGAAACGGGTTCCATTTGCTGATCTTCATACAGTACTTCCAACAAAATGATTTATAAAAGTCCTAATTTCCAGCCTTAAACATATTCAACTTTTCAGTGAAATCGATGCCAGTAGTACAAAAAAATTCTAAAACTTGAAATTGTTTTAATTTCAATTCATGCAGAACATGACTTTATGAATGAAAACTAAAGCACAAAATAAATTTAACGAGAAACAGGTTACATTTGTTGATCTTCAGACTACCAACAAACATGATTTATAAAAGAAAAATTGAAAAATTTATATCACATGTATGCTGACTTTCTGAATGATGTTATTACTACTCCGTTTTCAGCTATTCACCCAATCATTGGTATAATGTTGACTTTGCATATTCACCTGATTTCAGTCAAGCTTGACCTAGCCTAGATGGCAAATTTTTGACAAACCTTCCCATTATCACAGATGGTATTTGTTTCTAGGCCTAGGTCTTCTAAATTGTAAAACTTTCAAAATAATGAACAAGATAACTCGCAGTTTTAAGGTAAGGAAGTGTCTATTGTTACGACGAGTCGTAAGAATAATTGCCGATTACGCATGCGCAGTTGCTATTTTACAACCAGGAGTACTATTTTTACGACCATGAGTAACAATAATTTCCAGTTAGGGTTAGGGTTAGGGATAGGATTAGGATTAGGGGTTAGGTTTAGGGTTACCCCTACTACACGCACAGTTGCTTTATTTACTTTACTGCGCATGAATTCGCCGATGTCGTAAGAATAGTTTATAGATAATTGTTACGACTAGTCGTAAGAATAGCCACGGCCTTAAGGTAAATGGTTACACCAATTGCCACAATGTCAGTATTTTTTGATGATTGATACCATGTGATCATTAATGTTCTTTGTTCTCCTTTCATTGCACCAATGAGAAACTTTTTGGTATTAAGCACACAGACAGAAAAGGCTCTTTGCTCAGCATGCCTTTTTCCACCATAAATTAAAATGAATCACTAGGCTACCACCATTTCACTTTCGATATTGATTTTTTTCATACATTTATAGTATGAACAACATGAAATATGTTAACTGGAGGATTTTCCACAAGCTTTGAATCATGGTTCATGTCCTACTGGCCATCATCTCATCTTGTAAGGTACATGTTATGTTGTGTCCTAGTATCATTCATTGATGTGACTAGGCCAGGCGAAAGGAGAGATAGTGAGGGGGGAACAGGGGATAAGCCCCTGGGCCTCCCGAGTGAAGAACCATCCTGTACTGTATGGCCTATATAGCTCACTAAGTTTTGTAGTAGGCTATGGGCATAGCCTAGTGAGGCCTTTCTTTAGACTTTAGACTAGCCTAGGCTGCTGTCCACGGCAAGCTCGCATAAGATAAGACTTACGTCGTCCATTAACATGATTACTATGTTGGGATTCGATGTATTTCTACTATCTACAGATTGCATGATCCAGAGACCCAACACGAAGTGTATGAAAACGCCTCTCATGTTGCTAAGCCGCTCAACACTCATTCAAACATCAAATTTTTAGTTATGTTATTATGTTGTTTCCAACTTGTTATGAAATAAACAAGCTAGCATCAATTAACAGCTCTACTGGCAGCAGGACAACAACATGCCTGCTGGAAGCTAGCAGCCATTAACATCAGACACTAACGAAAACGACAACATGCCTGTACCACAACAGGGGGACACACGGGCAACTTATTTAAAGTTGGTGTTTTTATTGCATTCAAAAATTGAGTGATGGCCGGAATTGTACATGAAAAGAGACGAGACCTTCCTCTTCAACGTGTTGTAGGTTCACTGTACTTTTCCGCTATGTCAAATTCGGTTAAACGTTTTGGGTTATTTGGGGTCAAGAAATTTTTTTTTTCTTCAAAAACGATCCTACTTCGTCAGTGAAATGAGCCTTGTATTACGCTTGTTCACGCCCTCATATTATAAGCAATTGGTGGGGTTAACGCAGAGCTGCGTCGAGCTATTCCAATGTCAGCTTCTTTACGGGGTTGGGTTGTTGAGCTCTGTAAGGGTAAACCTTGAACAATATTGCAAAGTGAAGTGTACAAAATCTGCACAAAAATCGAGTTATTGATTGCTGAAGAATGAATGGATAAATACAATTTCACATTAACTTGACATTATGTGAAACTCATTGTTAAACAATTTTGAACAAATATAGTCAGTAACCCTTTACATAAACATCGACTGTGCGGAAATGTCGCAGGACGGTAACAAAACTAGTGTTTAGTTTCAAATTTTGGACATTTATAATATTATGTTTTAAGAAAATGTAGGTAAAATGTTTACTTCACTTCTATTATTGTTATATAACCTCACTTCTTTTGGTAGTTCTATTGAATTATACGAAAAATGATAATACATTTTAAGGCTTGCCAATATATGATTTTAACCAAAATGCCGTGAAGAGATCGACAAAAGTTAAGAAAAGTCACCGAAGACAGCTAGAATATGGGGACGAAAATTTAACGGCTTAACTGATCCACTCTCAACCCCAGTCTCCTTGTATCGAGATTGTGAATGTGTGACCATCGTCAACTGTACATGACAATTTCCCCGGGATAGGGAATAGATATACTACATAGGATCTTAGCCAAATGGCCGAGAAAGGTAAAAAACAATGCATACTGCATTCGTCGCATCCTTGCAGCTCGAGAAGAAACCAGCGTAAGTTTACCTGTGTCAACTCTTAGATATTCTGAAACACAAAAATAGCTTAGTAAGGAAACCCGTGAATACAAGGTAAGTTTAACATATGCGAAGGATCACGCAACACATTATGTGAAAATGTTACAAATCTAAAGAAATGTTCATTAACACATCAGACAGTCTGCAGGCGTCGAGTTGCTTTTGCGCGAATGGAAATCTTCAACACACATGATGCAACGTAAAAATGGCATTAAGGTTCATCCAAAAAGGGATAAACAAATTTTAAGAATATCTTAAAATGCTTAGTATAATTAACTCCTAACCAATTGTAAGAGGGACACTATTTACTGTGACGTTTAGTCTTCAAATTTACTCATTCAATTCTTCTTTGAGTTACACAATAGGGTATGGAATAACATTCATAGGTGAACAATGATCTAAGCTTTTAGACAACATGAGAATTAATGTATACAAAGGGCTGGTCATAACAATATTCAAACATACTGATCTTAACATTGACTTGCTGATGTTAAATTGTTACGTGCGGAATATTTCCCCTGACATAATTTTACATATTTTCCCTAACCTTGTGACACACAATTGGCGTTCCATGCTGTGTGTACGACCTGCGTTGAAATTTAGCAAATGACGTCATATCTTCCACTTTTTACGTCGAACAGGAACAACTCAGACAAACAAATGAAGTTATTTTTTCTTGCCTACGTTTTCCTCCTTTATGGATGGACAAGGGGACAGGAATTGTTTCCAGGGAAGATAACACTTGTAGATTCTACAGATATTTATTTAGGTGATGACAATTTCGGAACAATTGCAGCATTTGGGGACTATAACGGAGACGGGTCACCTGATTTATTTATTATTTCAGACAACGGTTCGTATTCTTTACATTGGTACCCATTGTGCTACAAATTGCTCAAGGCCAAAGACAATAATTATTTCATGTAGGCCCCTAATTGCTTTTTTTTTAAAGCTTCGTAACATTCAATCATCAAATCTTATGTGATTTTCATGTCTCATAGAGATTCAAGAGACTTTAATAGAGATTGTGGCTTTTATGATAGAAGATCTAGCAATTAGTGTAATGAGTGTAATCATGTAAGTGTTGATTTCTTTGTCAAGTTTTAACGTGATAGAATCCAAGAAAAATTGTTCTGGCATATCACATTGCAAAGTGCTATGCAAAACAGAGTGCTGTACAAGTACAAAGATCTAGTTGCAATTTTTGTTCATAGGAACGATATTATTTTACATATGGTATAGTGCAGAACCTTCAAAACAGCTACACAAATAGTATGATGACATCCTTTTATGAACTACAAGTTTACCAGGTAGAAATCAAGTGTTCAAATTTTATGGTTAAACAACATGGGTTAAATTGTTTGTTTTTGTTTTCTCGTTACAGAACATGAAGTCACTGTTCAGTCTAAAAGTGAGAGCGGTAAACAGTGGTATGCACCAGATAAAAAACCCAAAGTTAGTTGGTAAGTCCAGTTAAACTGTACTGTTATATCATGCATGTGTTTCACTTTATGTCAAAGTGTAATAAACTTGCAAAAGTTACCCATAATAATGAAGGCCTATTGTGTAGTGCACCACAATGAATTGCTCCGTTGGTTTGTAACTTTCGTCTTACAATTCTGTGATATGCGCATTGTTCTATCAAACATTTTGAATAAATGCTAATTACGTCTACCAAGTTTTCAACTGTTTGATTCAGAAATGTGAGAATGAGAAGACCTTTTTCTCTCTTGTTAATTGTTTGGTATTTGGAAAAGACAAATTGATGTAATTTAACGTATCTTTTTTTTTTTAGTTTATACTGTACTGAATGATACGTTTTTTCTGTTTATCTTTATCATCGTTGTAACAGGCCCAATAACACCATAGTTAGTGTTACACCGTCAGACTTCACAGGGGACAAAATAACCGACTTACTGGTCATAGTTTTGACCGATGACGATGACCTTGAGAGCATTGCAGCATATATGCATGTAGGAAATGATGAATTAGAGTTTGGTAAGTATTTTGTCACTTTGTTAGCTGAATCAAGTGTGTCTTTACTCTAAAATCCTTGCTTAAAATTTTCTAGTTTAACATTTTTTGTTTTGTAATTTGTTTACAAATAAAGTAGAATTGTTCTGGAAGGACATTGCCTGCTACAGACAAGCCACAAGTTTTAAGAAAGTTTGAAGTTTTTAAAATGCAGCACTTTGGTTGAGTGGCATTAGAAGCAATACACATAGCATCTGGGAGGTTCTGGGTTTTGAGCCCTTGCAGCCTTAAAATAAGGTGGCTTTATCATCCATGAGAAATCCGCAGTTATCCCATCTGAAATGCTCTTCCAAAGGGTGAAGAAATATTTCCCGATATATTGGAGTAGCCATTTGAAATATGCCTCTTATTACTGACAATTTTATATGAATAAAAAAAACCAAGGAGCATTATCCTCCAAATTGGTATTTACAGTACCAAATTTCCTCATATTCTTGTCTCCTCCTCCTCTTCCTCCTCCCCTTCTGGTCTCTTCTTAAGGATGATTGTATCCCCCCTTTTTATCTCCTGCGTTTTATTGTTTTGTTTTGCTTCTTCCCTTCTTCAGGTGAACCTATACTAGTGTCAGATCAATTTTTAAACCAACCATTAGTCGCTGAGTAAGTTTTCCAGTTTCAGGATCATTCTTAATGTTGAATGTTTTTAAATCTCATAAGCATATATATGTTGCATTTCAAATCATTTACACATTCCTGATAAAATTTGAATTGAAGAAAATAATTTTTAATTACAAAAAGTCTACTAAATGTGACAGTTTCTTTACAAGGGAAAATTTTTATATATATTTTATAATATATGTAAAATTTATATATTTTTCTTTTAATTTTTTCCAGTTATAATTATGACATGGTGGCCGACGTCTTTGGTGCCACAAAGAATGGAGACTTGAAGTTTTGGGTTTTCAAGAAGTAAGGATGTAGTGACAATTACCAGTGCTCAGGCATTCGCAATGCCATTGCCAGAGCTGTAATAACTATCAAGTCATTTCATGTTTCGGTCGACTCGAGTCATCGCCATTGATTTTCCTATCTAGAGTCAAGTCGTGGACTCGAGTCACTGTGTTATCACTATGGGCAAAAGTTGACCAACTTGTTTAAGTATTACCTTCATTTTTGAAATTTGATGACTTGAGTCTTCACTGTTTACAACACTGGCCATTGCATTGAAAGAAGAATAAATTTGTCACCTTATCAATAGTTTGTTTATTGTTGTATATTAGTCACAAGTTTAACAACACTGTTGGTTTCCACTTTCCAGGGCTTAGATGACACTTACCAAATATTCATTTTGATTTGCATTCTTTTGTTCTTTTTTTTGGCAGTCCATGTCAGATATGTTACCCAATCATATGCAAGTATTTTCTGTGATGTAATTTATTGCATATTCAGATCAACTGCCTTTTAGTGAAGGTAGTAGTATGCGATTTGCGACAAGCATTTATCAAAGCATTACATACACAGTGCATATGTGTCTAAACTGTGTTCTCTCATCTGAAAGTACATTACATGTGCATTTGTAGGACAAAATTGTTTACAATTTCCCCATCAGTGTGCTGGTGACAAAGTTTCCTTTATGAATTGACAAGCACATTGGGATTGACTCTGTAGTCAAACTTACAAAAATTGTGTTTCCGGTAAGTTTCCAGTTTGTTAAAACATATTTTCTGTTTGATCTTTCGCCTTTAGCAAAGAAGACGGTTTTGAAGAGAGACTGGTGAAAAGTGCCGAGAGTGATCTCACACCTGTCAATTACGCATTCATCAATCTAAACGGTGACATGAACACGCACTTGTTCATCACATCGGATAACGGGAAAGGATTGGTCTACGAAACTTGGAACGTAACAGAGGCTGCTGATGGTCAGATAACCTGGCAGTTCCTAGATTCCCATTTCCTGAAACGTGACGGCTACATCGGTATCTCAACGTTTGTGGATATAGGTGAGTGTTCTCCTGTCAATATTTGCATATCAACCAAGGGATGTGCACAATGGGATGAGGAGAACCCCCATGTACGACGCTAGATGCTCTGTCCAGTTGAACTGGAGTAATTTTTTTAGAGTTTTTACGTAACCAAGAAAATGTGATATGTTCCCCGGGGGAGGCTGACCGGAGCCTAACTTGGTATCACTGGTGCTCAGTGATCCAACTGGCGTCAATAGGAACTAGAAATAATCCTTGGATAAAACTAGCAAATTTTTTTACCAGGAAGAAATCAGCTCTTGCAGGACCTAACCTTGCTGGTGCACCTAACCCTGCCTGCATGCATAAACCTGCTTGCAAACTGGTTCTGAGCCAGGACACAGGTAACATATAAATCATAATCTAATGGTTAATCCGTGTACCGAGCAAAGCAGTTTTGTGTTTCTTTAAACAGTTTGCATATGCTAAGGAATTTTTCGTAGTGTTCCTGTTAACATGTCTCTTGCGTGTTTTTTTCTTCACTCGCCCAGATGCGGACGGTTACTTGGATCAAGTCGTACCGGTGTGTCTGGACGACGCCTGCTTTCAGAGTGGAATCAAGTACTACAGCGGGAAGGGAAAAAATGTAAGGATCCTGTTCTCAATGGAAGGAGAGATTACTTGATGATGGGGGGGGGTAATATGAGAGTTGGG
>JAIPMN010009480.1:1972-12445 GCA_020650975.1 Apostichopus californicus | reverse complement strand
GCATTACGTTTAGTGCTTCTAATGATAGACATAAATTGTTAGTCTGAATATGCCTAAGAATGCATCATTTGACGTCTAAACTTTAATATATTTTTTTCTGGGGAAGGACCCCGACCCCCACTCCCCCCCCTCCTCTTTCGAGTTATTCATGGGGAGCCGGCTCCTATGATCCCACGGCCACCCCACCTTTACAAACTCCTTGATTAGCCTCTGGTCCTTCCATAAAGATTCAGGCCTACCTAAGTCAACCGGGAAATTAAGATTTTCCCTCTCCGACCAACACCTTTATAATCCATTGCCACGCCATAGTGCACACGCCCCCCCCCCACCCCAAAGCCATCGAACTACTTTCTGGTAGCATGTGTTATTAATGTTGATCACTTACCGTGGTAAGATCCTGTACACACTGTGATATATGGCGTGTAAATGTTAGACTACTGGTCGTCCTAACGTGTAGGAAAAGCAAACATTACAGTATCATCATCAATGGCCCTATATATTCTGAGAGTACAAATACAGTGCCCTTACACCAGAACCGTGATCATGTGACAAATCATGTCTTTCGGGATAAAATCAGTAACGCTGCCCCAGCCTCGCCCCCCCCCTCCCCGTCCCTCCCCAAACCACGAAAGATGAAAGAACGTGCGGTGCCAATGGGTGATAATGATGGTGAGAATATTTACATGACTATTAAAACTATATGAAATACTGCAGATTAAAAATGCAAGGCCAAGTGCACGACAGAATGAATGTCAATTATGCAACATTTTTGTCAATTTTTTAAATTAATACCTGCACATTCGTCAAGTTGGTTGTGAAATAATGTCAGCATTTATTAGTTTGGTTCAAATCAAAGGATATCTCTACGAAGGATAATATGTAAATGAGATACTACCGGTATCCTTCTGATCACGTAAAGCCTGTAATCACCCAAAATAGAGACCACCCTCTCCCATTCCCCTTACCATTTCTGAAAACAGGTAATACCGACAACACAAGTAAAATGGTGTCTGTACCCACACACACCTTGTATGCAGGGCCTCACTGTAAAACGTAACTGGGTTCGCCGATTCGGGTTAACAGACTGAATGGCCCCCATATTTTAGTTCGAATTACATGACGCATTATTTTTATATGTTTTTCTCCCTTTAAAAGACAGGTTATATTTAATTTTAATTAAGACACATGATTTGATACATATGGATGGATTTCGTGCGTAGCAAGTACATAGCCTAACGATAAAAAGCAAAACAAAATGTAGTTAAAACAGGTTGAAATTTAATAATGCATTTTGCTTTAAATTGGTCACAATATGGTGTTAGCATATTACACAATTAAAAGGAAATGTTAATTAATTGCCAAGAAAACATAACATGTTGCTTTTAGTACATCAAATCGCTCCAGGAGCGTGAAAGAACAAAAGGAGTGCAAGACACAATTAAAACTAAAATCTACACTTCCTGAACATCAATAACTTTAGCTGGTGGAATTTCTTTTCCCTGTCCACTCGTTTTGCGTAAAGTTTTCTGCATTGAGGTTGGTTTTGTCTCGCTGGATATCAACCAATACGTTGTTTGAAGTCCCTTACCCTGTAATGAAATCAAACACACAGACAACACACTCTATTATTTTTCTTTTGTTTTAAATACGATAGGTGAGGAAGAAGGAATACACTAAGACCAAGGGAGTCTGTAAAATGACTTCACCATGACTTCCAATATAACTGATGTAATTATTGCATTGTTCTGTACATTTCAGTAGCGTTTAATTAGCACCACTGGTTAATGACAATACCGGCATCAACAAGCTACCGTACATATTGTTGTTTTTCCAGTGAAAATAAATAATTTTTCTTTGCTTTTGGCAGTTATAATTTGTGTCATCTTCTGAGGCGGAAATTGGCCTTTAACACCTGCAAATTCTAAGTTCAACCGGACGTAAAAATGTCGAAATGGCTGGCTATCATATGATAATTCAATAGGCATATATAGGTATATATGATGATGATGATGATGATGATGATGATGATGATGATGATGATGATGATGATGATGATGATGATGATGATGATGATGATGATGATGATGATGATGATGATGATGATAGGTATATGTAAGATAATGTCTCACCTTCATCTCGACTTCCCCGCGAAACTCTGTTTTGAAGCCCCCTAATGTGTCAAGGATATCACATGTGCTTTGACTGACGTGGACTTTGAGAGCTACAAAGAAGGAACCAGAATGTATCAGAAGTAAGTTAGAAAATGTATAATTAACACCACAAAGAATACAGTTGCATGGTTAACTGCAACAACAACGTGATAAACTGTTGGCCCTCATTAATTAATTAATTAATATTCTTCGCCTTGGCAGGTAGATTATTCTGTTTTTCATCGTTTTCTCCTACTTCTGTTTATCAATTAATCATTGTGGGTTGTTCTTTGTTGATGGTCTTTCAGCTCCCTGTTCTGTATAAATGTTCTATACTATAGATCGTAATTAACATCAGGTAATACGATAACGCATATATATAGTAGTTTGCCTATAGAGTGGCAAAATAGAATGAGTTATATATACCTTCTCCATTCGATTCCATTCTTGAGGCAGTGTTGACGGTATCTCCGAAAAGACAGTAACGTGGCATCTTCAGACCCACCACGCCGGAAACACAGGAACCTTAGGAGTATTGGAAGGAAAAGAACCATGCGTGATGGGAAAGTGTAGGCCTATACATATATTTACAAAGAATTGCAAGAGAAGAAAGACCGAAGGCTCCAACTGTATAAACTGTTCTTTCGAAATTGATTTACTATACTTGTTACTGTCGTTACTTATAAACTTATATGCACTCAATTGGGCCGAATTATTATTTCGGTGCCATTGTCAGTTCAATTGGATGTCTTCGTCGACCTATGCTTAAAGGTAGTTTAAAGAAATGATATTGTAAATTGTGTTAAATTAGTCACAAATTCTTCCAAGATTGCAATAAATTATTTTACTCTTCATACAAACCCAGTGCACATTTTATTTTATTTCATAAATATATTCTGTTGATATTTTTGAAAAAATACAAGAATGGTACAATATCTCTTCTCTTGTCACATGACTTTGAAACTACTGTTCAATCCATCCAAACAAATCACGTGGTCAATACAAACGAGCGAAGTAGTCATGGTTTCTAGCTATACGAGCACGTAGTTAAACGTACCTGTGTGTATACCCACTCGAAGCATCAGTTTCCTATCTGGTAGGTGTTTTATCTTGAAATTGGATGAGGCATCAATAAGAACAAGTGACATATTTGCAATTTCCTTGGCATGGCAATCACCATTACGGATTGGTAATCCAGAAACAACCATGTATGCGTCACCAATGGTCTCAACCTGGAACAAAAACATATATATATATATATATGGTACAATTAATAAATGGTATATATGTCTGTGTGTATGCATGTCCATACATTCATATAGCGTCCTTTGGGGGGGGGGGTGGGTGTTACAAACCATTCGAAGAAGTTGCAAAATAACATTATAGGAAACATATAGGATTTTAACTGTATAAGAGGTAGCATAACACTTACCCGACGAGGAGAAGAATTCCAAACGGTTGAATCAACTGAAGAAAAGACCCGCTAGTGCGGGTGTGCCTAATTTCCACTAAGAACTTTTCTAAGGAGGCGCTAAGACTATACTAACCGTTAAGGGTACATTGTTGATGATGGTTTATCATATTCAACGATGATTTTTGCAATAGTGATTTGAAAACAACAAAATTTACTGAAGCTGATATGTTTTCTAATGAGGTAATTTTGATAATAACAAAATAAATGGCGCCGCAGCGGTGTTGCTGTTGTTTCAGGCAAACCGCGTGTATGTATGCCGTTATTCTACTATAGTAGGCTATAGTTGATGTCTCTGTAGATGATGAACTTGTTGTGGTTCTTTCTGTTTTACGATAAATGCATCTCTTTGACGAGCAGCACGAAAAGCGTATAGGCTATCACAAAAGTTGACAGATTAATTTCAATTAATTAACGTAATGACAGTAAATCAACTAACCTTGTACACGTCGAAGTTGTAAAGAATTTCATCAAAACAGGTATATAGGTCATTGAGGAAAGTTACCACCTGAAAAGGATAATAAATACAACATATTTGTATTTTATTTTAACGTGTCTGTAACACTGAGTGATACAAACATGCGTTAAAGGAGACAAAACCCCAAACCGTCTTCTTTAGCATTTATGATAAAGAACTTTACGAAGACAACTCTGTTATACAGGTCAGAAAAGTCTTGCACCATTTGGGTAGCATCCGATATTAAAAGTGTGGTATCTCCTAAATGGAAGAAGTAATTTCTTAGCCTTGTGTGTGTGTGTGTGTGTGGGAGGAGGGGGTGAGGGGGGGGGGGTAGTTGTCCAGCACAGTTTTCTCAATCATATTATGATAATGATGGTGCATGGCTAGGTTTGTGTCTCTGTTAATAGCGGAGTAGTTTTCATATTGTGAAGTATTTTATTACCCACCTCTTCAATGTTTACTTGTAAAAGCCAATATAGCTTTGGAGTTATAATGCATTTCTCTTTTAGTTCTTGCCAACGTGTCCACGGCGTTATCTATTAACCACTTGTATAGGCTTCTGTCATGCCTATTAAATGAATTTAGTTAATAAATTACAAACATTCTCAAGTTTTTCAGCAGTGCATGATTGGTTCCGTTTGTGTCAAACAACTTATTCAAGGTTATAATTACAGTATTCGATAGTATTGGCTTACTGACAATAGCAATATTTTCAATAGCCTAGCATTAATCACGAAATACCGACAACAATCTCAGAATAACGGAAATGTCCCTCCTCCCATCACCCCTCCCCGGACCACCACCGCCGCCGCTATTACCTGCCGTTCACATATACTTTATGGATGCAAGTAAAATCAATGATCATAATCTGTTTACACCGTCATTTTAAGTGTAATATTTGTCATTTCACTTAGACTGTTTTCGTCTTTGATTGGTTATTACTAACGGACCTTGTTATTTATTCGGGTATTCATACCTGCATCGGTGTGCTCTGTGCAGACATTGAAGTGAAGCCCACAATATCGCTGAAGAAGATAGTTACGCTCTCGTACGCTTCTGGTTTCACACTATTACCGTGTTTCAGTTGGTCAGCGACTGACCTGTTAATAAAGAGAAAGTTATAGAGGACAAGTAGGTGATTGCATTTACAACCATTAATTATAGATCAATCTGCAATATTGGTAATACAGGTTTATCCGTTATCTAAACGGGCAAACAGCTCTATATAGCGTGATTAATTGTTTTTCATAATATTGTGAGTTCGATCAAATATATATATATAAAGCAGGAGGCCCGGGGTTCGAATCCCGATGGAGGCTGGAAGTTTTTTCACTGTTCTTGATTTTCCAACTCACTACGATTTCAATTATATAAATATATATGATTTTAAATGATTTTACGTTAGCGTTATAGGTAAGGAATCAAACAGGAGTTTATGGTCCATACTTTGGCAACACTTCATACAGTAATGTTTCAGCCTTCTTCTTTTCTTCCAAGAAAGCTGCTGTTCTTTCCTCCACCAACTTTTCAAGATTGTTAGCGTATTGTTCCATTCGTGCTAAGAGGTTATCCAGAAGGTTCGAGCCGCCTTTGATGTTTCTGTAACGGTAAAACAAAATTAGTATTATTAAATATGATTGGTAATAAAAGAAGACTTGTAATCAGACTTGAAGAACGAGTACAACAGCATGAATACGACTTCAGCAGCAAGAGTACGAGTACAACAGCATAAATACGAGTACAAAATCATGACTACGAGTACAACAGCATGAGTATACGAGTACAACAGCATGAGTACGAGTACAACAGCATAAGTACGAGTACAACAGCATGCTTACAATACAATAGCATGAGTACGAGTGCAACAGCATGAGTATATACGAGTACTTCCTTTCGCATGAGTTCGAGTGGAAGGCTCAAAACAGGAGTTCTAGTTCTTTTGTGCTAGTTCCAATGATGATATTCAAAATCATGAACCCAAGTGCGACTACAAATCCAAAATAGCGAGTAAAGTACATATGACTAGTAAAGTATGCTAGAATACGAGTACGACTGCGGACTCACTACACGTTTGATTTTAATGAAGTAGTGGACACTTGTCGTCAGCGTAAGTGTGGTGTGCAATATCTTCAGTGTCTTCATTCACATGAACTTGAATTATGCACCAGGATAATTTCTGTCGAATCACGCAGTCTTCTTCCTACTGTCCTTATCTTTGTGTATTTTCAACCATCGAACCACATAAACGCAGCTACTAATATGACTTCGACATACAACCAGGAAATAATTGGTAATGATAGGCTTGCTGCCTACGACAGACAGTAAAATAACGGTACGATATCATGTCTTTAACTATAGAAGCCGCTTTGGTTCTTATATATGCCCTTCATAACACGCCAGAATGCTTCAAGAGAAATACATCATCATCATCATCATCTTCATCATCATCATCATCATCATCATCATCATCATCATCATCATCATCATCATCATCATCATCATCATCATCATCATCATCATCATCATCATCATCATCATCATTATCACCACCACCACCACCACCACAAACACCATTGCCATCATAAACCCCATCACGACCATTATCGTATAGTATCTTCACCATCCCCATCCGGCATTTTCACCACGACCACCTCCGTCACCAACACACCATCATCACCATCACCGTAACCGTCAAAGTAACAATCACCATCTTCGACGTCACCGTCGATACTACCACCACTAACCATAATCAGCATTACCAGAACCATCTTCACCCTCACTATCACCATCACGAGCATACTCGGCCATCGTCACAATGAACACATAAGAAAGAGAATCAAAGACCGTCGAAGAAACGTGAACAATAAAACACATCTTACTTATTAATTTTCCTCATGGTTGCCATCATAGCAGCTGTGTTTGGTCTGTTCTCCCCACGCTCGTCCATACATTTTTGTATTAATGCCAGGATTTGTGGATTGATTTCACCGTCAGCAATTGTTTGTCGATATGGCGGGTTTTCTCCTTCTTTAACCCGTGTTACAATTTCTAGGTAACAAAAACGTATATCAAAACACAATGACAAAACAAGATAATAACAGCAAAAACAATTATAGAACACTGATCGCACTTTTAATACAAAATAGTAGAATCCTATCAGCATATAGCGTTCTTCCAGGGGCGACGTAATAGGATTCAATCTGGGTAGGGAGGGGGAAGGGCCAAAACGTCGAGGCGCAAAGGAGCAAACTATAACAATACTTCAAAACAATGGATCCTCAGTATATTCCGTACCGCACACAGTACCACACATGCTAATATTTGCATGCTGGCCACCAACAGGGCACATAATTGCTCTTATTACCAACAAGTAACACTTCTATATGTTATGGTTCTGGGGGAGGGACACATCCGCTTGTGCCCACAGATCCACCCCCCCCCCATCCTCTTGCAATGCATCAGATCCGATTGATATTCAATCATGTATAAAAAAAAATAAAAAAAACCTTCAGTGATATGGAACCGTTTTTCACTCAATCATATATGAATCTTAAATAAGTGTAACTGTTTTACATTCAAATGAAATCAACGTGTTTTTAAGAATTAAAATACCTGCAATACTGAGATTATTTCGTTCTAATTCATAGGGTTCCATTCTGGTCACGATTTCAGTCAAGACTATTCCCGCACTGTAAATATCCGATTCTTTTGTGGCCATGGTTGTCCCCTCCGACCGCATCGCTTCTGGACTAGCCCATAGTAAACCTGTCAACGAGAAAAAAACATGAAAGAGGCTTGAAATATGGCGTTTATCAAAAAAGACGCAGCCGGAGAGTTGGGGCAGGGGAGTGGAAACTTTAGTAACTTTTGCCAACGAAATACCCATCCTCATAATGTGAACTAGCCATCGATCTAAAACAAAAGCTATGGAGTTCTTCATTTCATGATGGATTCGTTAATAGTTGGTGCATATAGCTCGTAAGAATTAGTAGAGCGAGTAACGTCGGTATGGAATTGAGGGTACTTATCAAGTACACTACCTCTTCGGTATTTGGAAGATGATCCATAATTGTTTTATGGTGTTATTCGGGATCGTCATGACTTTCGCGTTATCTCTTACAAAATACTGGAATATATGAATTCAGTTTATACATCCTCACGTTTACTGTGGCGCTATACATATTTTCAAAGATACGAATCGAGCCTTGACAGTCGATCCCGCCACCCGTAAATATAGTACACTTAAATAGATTGAATATTCGTACTAGGGTACATTATTATGCTCTCGTGATCTCACTTACGTACTTTTGTACTCGTAAAATTACAAGTACAATTATATGTTAATTCTAGTACTCGTCATTTACCCTGCACGCGTACTCATACATGTACTATAGTAGAGCCGCTGCCTTTCAATCATAAGGTCCCGAGTTCGAGTCACTCCAAGATTAATGTACGTCGTCCAGTTACAGAGTTGTTGACAATTGACAATTCATAATCATTGACTTTAAATATGAATCTAAGAGACTGACTTTGGTCAGCTTGCGGCTTTGTTAAGCCAATGACGGCTTCTTCGCGAGTTCCTGCTTGCAGGAGGATCTACACACAGGCCTACATACATACATACACAAACATACATATATACTAGTTTGGGACCTTGTAGCCTTGCTCGTATGAGTATCATTAATATAAAACGGTGCACGGTGTACTCGTGGTTTGCACTCGAAAAACTGCTCCTCCTGGTTGCCGTTACTTTGCACTCGAACTCGGGACCTTGTTTTTGAACTCGGTACATATACTGATACTCGGGACATTGTACTTTAACGACAAGTCTGTTCATATGCAAACTACACATTTGGCAGCTAACTTACTTATAGTTAAGTTTGTCGCTGACAATAATTACAAATTTTAACGATGATTACCAGCATTTCTCAACTTACGATATAATTCCTTATTGTCCGTTCGATCACGGTTTTCATGTTTACGGAATAAATGGAGGCCGTAGAAACCAAGTTTGAGAACAAACCGACTGTCAACGAAGCAAGTTTCCGATGTCAGGTGACCGTGTTTCTCGATGTTGCTCGCATGAATGTAATGAAGACCCTGTATATAAGCGTAAGAAATATTTACCACATAATATGCAAATGAATCAGACGAAACAAGTATGATTACCACAGTCATTATACGCTAACTTTATATACGTAAAAAGTATTTGAAAAATTCATAACATGCTAAAGAATCCTGCGTAACAAGTATCATTACACCACCATAATACGTAATAAGTGTGATTACTACAGTCATAGCACGCTTGTGATATTTAATCGTGAAGAGTAAGATTACCATATACCTACCCTTCTCTAATGGTATATACGTAACAAGTATTATTATCACAACACACTACACGTAACAAGTATTACTATCATAACACACTACACGTAACAAGTATTATTATCATAACACATGTCACTACACGTAACAAGTTTGATTATCATAACACACTACACGTAAGAAGTATGGTTATCGTAACACACTATATACGTAACAAGTATGATTACCATAACACATGTAACTTCACGTAACAAGTATAATTATTTCAGTGAGATCAATGTGTTTTGAAAGTTTGACAAAGATCTTACAGTTTTAGTGGCTAAATAGTTCAATCTAGTTCAATCGGTACAGATATACGTGACAACTTAAATAGGAGTTAAACCAATTTTAGGACCATTCTCACTTTACATAACTATAGTTACCTGGACAATGTCGTTGATAAGAGAACATTTAAAAGTCCAGTCCAGTTTCAAGTCGTCATTGTGGAGGATATCCTGTGAGGACAAAATATACCATTTTATCTTAATTTCTTGAGTTAAAGGCATAGGAGGGTATTTCTGATTACACTGTCATTTAGTTGAGGTGCAGAGCATCCCTATACAGCTCTTTCAATCGGAGAAGCCTGGAGGGGGAGGGGCAAAGCCCCTCGTAGCGATTTTGAAGCACAAAAATATAGGTTTTATGCCCCCTCCCCCTTCCTTGCTCCTACACTCCTGTAAATATAAAAAGTATGCTGTCATACACTTTATTACAATGAGAATACTGAGACATACAACTGTTGAGGTATCCTCTCTTGCAAACCGTTTCACAGTTTCGCAATATTTAGACCATAATTTATTCCTCTTGTTGAGAGTTAATTAGAATAACGAAGTAATATTTTAGTGAAAACAGAGCTTGTGAAATGAAACAAGTTGATCTTGATCAGTAGCTTATGCCGTTATTGAGATATAAAATATTGCAGTTTATTCATTTTGTTTTACATGAATTCATTGCTCACATAATCGATGGTGTTAAAAATGCATTGACTGTATTTAAAAATCACGAAAAATGTAAGTATAAACAAATAA
>JAIPMN010009477.1:0-21120 GCA_020650975.1 Apostichopus californicus | reverse complement strand
CAGATCACCACAAGTCACTACTTTCGACCAACTGGTCATGCTACCCTGAGTCCCCCCCCCCCTCCCTACATCTGACAAATCTTCGGAAAGTAGACTTTTATTTGTAGAAATGTGCACCTCAAATTCTAAGGGAATTTAGGCTACTCCTAAAAAAATACTACCTTTCATTTTCTCCTGGCAATAATAAAATCCTACTCACAAATTAGTGATTGATATAGTATGAAATTCGAACCCTGGATGTTGTGAATATTTGAAGAAAAAAATCTGCATTTTCTTAAATTGTTATCTTTGATGTTTGTGAATAGTCATAAAAAATTTAAACAGATACAGACCATAAAATGGGAAGCAAACATTTTAACTTACCATTCTATAGTTCCACCATTCTCATACAAGTACATGGCGGTGTTGCCAGCTTCTTTGGTTCTAGCTATTTAGGATGCCTCCTCAGGAGAAATTATTTCTCCTCTTTTATTCTAGCAAGAAATCTCCTTGCCTGATTTCCTTTGTTGCAAACACTCCTCTTCCTGTCAAGATGTCCAAAAAGGAATGGATTGAACAGGGAAAGAAAATTAGAAGAATTCTTTGGTGTTGCATTCAATGTCTTCAACCTTGGACAGCCTCACTCCCCCATACCATATCAGATTGGGAACAATCATAGAATACCATACACAGTTGGTGTTCTGTAAACAATTCTGTTCTTAAATAATCTCCCTACTTTCTGCTCACCCCCACCCCTCAATCTGTACAACCATTATAATGATACAGTAATGTTATCAAGACCAACTCCCCCACCCCCCCCCCCCAAAGAAAAGGAATGTGTCATAAAGTTCCATAAAGCTGTTTAAACAGTACTCTGCATTACCTTGGTACTATACATATGACAAAATATGAGACAGACACTGGGCATGATCCAACCCCCCCCCCCCTCCTCACAGGTGGCAGGACGGAAAATTGGAATGTTTGATAATAGTACTCCATTGAGCAACAATAAATGGAGGTACTTTCGTTTTTAAACTTGATGAATTTACCTCAATCATCTTATGTGTTCATGTAGAAAATATCACAACAGTTTGGAAGGTAAAGGCCTCTAGATAAGTACTTTTTGAAAACTCCTAGCAATTTAAGCATGCAAAAATTGTGAAAAAGTGTGACATAACATGTATGGGTATATTGTCGCACTGGGCTTATACCTTGTCTATACATAACATTTATGGAGGTACTGTCACTTTGGCCAGTGTCTCAACACATATGGCATGTACGGCAAAGGACCATTATAACAATGTTTTTTTTCTTCTTTTTTTTCTCACTTGTTTATTTTTTCTAAATTTCTAGCTTTGTTAAACATGTGTTTTTCTAGGACCCTGTGTATATGCTTACTTATAGTTCACTATGTATTTGTACTTGCATACACGAAATAAATGAAATCAAATCAGTGCCTAAATAGGTAGAATGTAAGGAGATATTGCCTCACTGGTCAGAGTCTAAATACATAAGATGTATGGATATTGCTTTGTATTACCTCCTATTTTGCAATTTGATTGAATTGCACTATTGAGGACAATGCATTCGGTTAATGACACTAGGGGGATGTGGTGTTTTGGGTATAATTTGTCCCACCCAGATGTGGCTGGGACTCTCATTAGGAGGGCGGGTTGAGGGGTACCTATCCATTACAGAAGGTATTGCGCCTGAGCACATTCAAAATGCAATGAATATATGATTTAATTTTGAAATGAAATATTAGCATTTACGGCTAAAGGAAGAATGTTTGTTAAAGTTTTGGACTGAGTTCATGAGGTGTAAGTTATGTATTCAAAAAGATAATCATGATGGCAATGTTTAACAAATTTTGTTGTTTAACAATGGTGTTGTATTAAAGTGTGAATCAGATTTTATTTTGGACCTGCCAGCCACTACATTACCGTAATGCCTAAACAAGTCGTAAATATGACTGACTTCTACTGAAAATATGAAAAACGCAAGAGAAGGGCATAATTTGTTTCAAATCTTGCAAATGCATTAGCTGTTTAAAAGCAATGAATATTCATCACCAACATAGGCTTAAGTATGAACCTGTAACGTGAAACATATAACACCAAAATTTCTCTTGATCACAATTTCTATTGCATAAATATTTGTTCTTTTGTCATGAATTTCACCATATCCACTCTGGGACATGTTGAAAAAGTGTAATTAAATTCTATAAGTTACATATGAAATTGTGTGAGCAGACTGATTCTGTAAAGGTCCACTCCCATGTTTTATGTCTCTAAGCATTGTAAGCAAATGTTACTTTTGACAAATTACAGAATGTAATCCTAATTCATATGACACTTTTCAATTTAAAGATAAATTTGTGCTTTGATATGTCACAATAATAGAACATTTTTGTGCAGTTCATAGCCCTGAATCTTCTCCACTTTTTATGTATGCACATTTATGATATATGCTCAATGTCATGAATGCATTAGTGCGTAAGTCAACTCCTCAGTGTAGTTATCATTGCTACTATTAACTTTTGTGTTGTAAACTTCTTTAATACTCTGCCCTAAACCTGTTGGCTTCATATGAACACTAAATCAACCTAGTATGAAATCCAACCTTTCTCTTTCACAGATTTTGTGTGACCTTGTAAACTGGAGGCAATAAAGTCTTATTTTTATTTTTATTCAATTAGTCAATGTAGGAAGTAAACTTAGACATCCAAACTTTGAAAGCTTGAAAAAATCCATAGATATGGTAGGTATTGCTTTCTGAATCTAGCACAAAGAGCAATTGTTCCAAACGAAGGTGTTAAACGGTTGAGAAATGCACCCAAAATCTGAAAATAAAAGTCCTGTAAAACTCCCGAAGAAGCATTTGAAAATGTTTGATTATTAACCACTCAAATGCCACCACTCTTGGCAAAATTGTTTATGTGAATTCATGTCCATACTCCAGTTATTTGTCCTCATTAGATATGATTAAACAATTTCATGCATCACTAACAATTAAAGGGGACTTACCAAAGAGCTCTATAGCCAATTGTTGCTAGTCAGCCATTCAATATTGATGAAATATGGAATTTTCAGTTGGTAGGAATTTCTGCCACACCTGTATAATACAAACAAAAAAACATTTCTTCAATATAATATCCATAACTGCTTAAACTGTTCTCAGTGATGTACATATTGAATTATATTTCAATGAAGTATACAGTTTTTGTACATGTTTAAGTCCTATATGCCTACTGTAACAACTTACTGAAGAATTATACTAAATAAACAGGTAACTTAAAAGTTCTTTTTATAAGCTAAGTGATCAATGGTCTTCCCTGCTTTATGAAACATACTTGAATTATTAAAGCAAAATTTTGTTTCATGCAATAACGTGCCCTGTATTTCTTCATACAACACATATTAGCCAAGTAACCAGACATATATAAAAAATAAAAATGAAAAGATTGGGTAATAATTTGATGAAGATCAAAGAGATTCTTGACCATACAAAACTACCCATATGGAGCTAAGAAAAATAATATGAATTACTTAAAATGATAACTTGATGAAACTCTGCATACTAAATAAAGATAATAGGAATCACTCACCTGAAGTATTAGTACATCACAGCTTCAAAATGATCCCATACTTTCTTGTATATTATTTGTGGCAGTTCCATGCAATTAGTGTACAAATTACATTAATCTTTTCCTCATTTACCGGTGCCCAGGTTTTTTGAGTTACAATTTGTATTATGTCACCAGATGTGTTTACAAAATGCCACAGTTGCAGCTTGCATTCTGGAAATTTAATTATTATATTTGCAAGCTATGTTACTAGTTACGATAAAAAATGACCATTTGTATCATTGTTGAATGTGTAAAGGTTTACCAGCCTAAGCCAAGTGCAGACATGATGCAGGCCTACATATGGGCAGGACAAAACAGTGCTGAAAATAACACACTAGTGGCTTGGATATACATCAAATGTAACTTGTTACAGTAATGACATTACTTCTATCTCTTGACTGCACACATAACGCCAGTTCCAACCAAGTATCGATTCAGGATAAACACTTTTCTCTCTGCTGTATGGAACTATCAACTTACACAATTTCTTTTGGAAACCACTTTATATAAAATTGCTAAAGAATTTTACTTTGAGAACTTTGCATTGTAACTTTAACCTTACTTGGTGAGGGGGATATTAAAATTGAGCGTAGAAATGCGGAGAGAAGTGAAAGGGATTAGATCACCGGTAACATCTTTAAATCTTAGTGAAATGTTACCAGATCACTCTAGGCATGGTAGAGCATAGGTGCTAAGGTTGTGGGGAGACAGGTAAGCAAGAAAGCAAATTAAATACATTCTTTTCCCTCTTTCATTTATTCCGACAGCACAATTTCTATACTGCTGTGAAAGCAATAGTTTGCAGCAGATTAGAACCACACAAGACAAAATGGCAGTATTTAAGAACCTGCACAAGTTCAATCAAGCATGAAAGTTAAAAGAATAGTCCAGGTCAAAGAGGAAAATGATATGTTAAAGAGGAACATAATCTAGGCATTCTATTGAAATTTGCATTCAATTCCTATGTACCGTTTTTGAGATAACGACAGTTGTAGTTGCCAACTTTCATACCAAAAGTGAACTTGGAGCAAACTGGTGTGGTGTCATTGTTGCACATTGATAAATAATGTTTTGGTTTTCCTTTAAAAGTGTCTAATTTTATACTCCACAATTGGATGCATCCATAATGTGAATGTACAATAGGTATTGGTATTTTATAAACTTCACATCCCCTTTTAGACAAACTAGTAACCCTATCCAGAATCCAGAATGCTTAGATTATGTTCCACTTTAACACATCAAAACGAAATTTTGACCTGGACTATTCTTTTAAATTGTATGGAGGTGTGAACAAATTCAGTACACCGTAAGGACACTGTACATGTTCAATGTTACTATCAGACTGAAACATTTCTCTGATAGCACCTTTATGTACACTTATACATACACAGGCACACACACACCATCACCATCGCATAGATTCCTTTTGCCTCCTGCAAGGAATCAAACATGCAGTATAAAGTTCATTTCAAAAGTCATGAATAGAAAGAACTGAACAGTGATTACTGGTATCAAATGGTGCATCTCTTTGTGGAAAACTGCAGACAATAAACAAACCTTACACAAAACTGAATTTCAACCTCTTTCAGCTGGTCACCTCTCCTCCCACCCCCCACCCCCCCACAATCCTACCCCAAGAAAAAATATACTTAAAACCTATATTCTTCCACTATTTTTGGAAGAAAACTTTCCAGGAAGTGATAAAATAATTTAAAAGCTGCTTCTCCTTTGAGGGGTATCATAGCAAACCGGACAAAGGCATTGTCTTTGATCTCCCTGGTGACCTCAAGATGAAACTCTGTTAACGTTTCATCTCTGTCTTGACCGTTACCGGTTTCTTTGATTAGTTTCTCGGTCACTAACTTTTCCAACGCCAGTCCGCTGCTGGAGGAACTACCAGACCTCTGTAGAGTCCTCCTCATCTTTCTCCGTCCGACCCAGATATCATGTTTAAGCGAGCAAAAATACATCACAGGCTTTACATCCGCAGTTGATCCGTCTTCGTCGTTCTGTCGGTAGTTTACATTTTCTTGCACTCTTTGCCTTTTAGTCGGAGGCTCCTGCTCTTCTGGATCCACTTCCATCTTTGACTCGGTCGTTTCCTCCGAGTCTGTTCTGTTTGAGGTTTCCTCGGCTAAGTCTGCTCGTACCTTCTCACAAGAGACTGTCAATGTGTCCCTAAGCACCTCAAGCAACACACATGTGATCCTCTCAACCCAAGCTTCCTTGAGTCTCTCAGGATCGACGTGGATCCGCGAAAGCTCCTCCGTCAGATGTACATCTTTCATCGGGAATTCTAAGCGGTAATTTCCCGGCCTTCCGGTTTGTTCCCGAGGATGAAGACCGAACAGCATCGGTATCCCCCACAGAGGTCTTGCCTCTTCCACATCCGTAACATTCCTTACCTGATTCTGAAAGCCTGAGGACTTGCAAGTAACAGCTGCTTTCTTTATCTCCTGTGAGAGAATCTTCATGGTTTTTTCATTCACATTTGATGTGGTGTTATGGGTTAGTTCCAATGGGTCTTGGATATTTAAACACCCTCTCTTGAACTGTCCGTCACTCGATGGGTGTGCCACTGCTGGAATGTCACCGATGGGGAGGAGTTTACCCACGCGCGGGCATAAGCAGTTGACTGCCCAGTCGATGTTTGAATAGTATTCAAAGAACGATTGCATTAGATCTCCTGGAACGAAACAAACAAAATATGATAAGTTTGGTCAACTTTCAGTCACAAGCTATCAAGTTTTATGAGAATCAAAATAAAACATAACTGTTAGCAAACTGCTTATCCACTTAAGAGCCTGTGTGAGAGAATGTTTAATAGTAAGTGGGCCTGAGGTTTCATTCCTACCAGGATCTTATTCAGAGACTGAATGTACTGAGAGTAATAATTATCAACCATTAGGACTGTATTAAGAGTTCCTTCCATTTACAACAGTGTTAAGTTACCCTTGGGCTACTACCAACGAATGCAACCACTGTGCTGATTATGCATTCCTTCTGATTGAGGGATCAGCAGGTTGTGGAGAAGCAACCAAAGGCCCAAGATGTCCTTTGACATAAAAGGCCCACGATGACCTTTGAAATGAAGGCCCAAGATGACTTTTGACATGAAAGGCCCCAGATGACCTTTGACATAAAATTTCTGAACATGCCAAAAGATCTGTTAAAATTTATAATATAATAAATCGGAACTGTTGGTGAAATTTCATTTCCATTGAAACTCATGAAGCATTGCCTGAAGAGGATTGAAACTCATGAAGCATTGCCTGAAGAGGATTGAAACTCATGAAGCATTGCCTGAAGAGGATTGAAACTCATGAAGCATTGCCTGAAGAGGATTTCACAATTGGCAGACAGACAAGATTGCTGACTATGTTAATTACTTTCTAAGGTAACCGTCATCACATGATCACGACGTATAATATATTTTAAATTTCAACAAGAGGCATCTACAAGCCCATGCATGTTAATATGCTATACATCGGATGCGGTGATGTGGAATGTGGATGTTGAATATTTCAACACCCTGTTTTGTGATGGGGAGGATGTTCCCAAAAAATCTTTCACAAGCAAATCAAAGAAAGTATAAACATTTTCTTATCTCTTGGAGGAATGTACATGAGTAAAGTCAAATGTGGTAATACATGAAACTTAAGAAGTTTGATGTGGTTGGCACTCAAAATTTAAGTAGGGCATTTTAAATATCTTAGACCAAAGTTATTCATTTTCAGGGTTGTTCAACAACCAATGCTTTTTCTGATGCTTAATCAACTGAAGTCACACAGCTGAGCTTCCTTATTCTTGCTATCAAAATCAAATGCAAAGATTTATATTTGCTACTCGTGATTTTCCAACTTTTTTTTTGTTTTTGCATATTCAATATTTCCTGTATTTTAATATTTTATAGTATTATTATCAGATGTATTATTATTATCATATGTTGAATTATTATAAGATATACTATTATTATCAGATGTATTTTTATTAAAAGATGTATTATTATTATTATTATCAGATGTACT
This sequence comes from Apostichopus californicus, assembly GCA_020650975.1. Classification (NCBI taxonomy): domain Eukaryota; kingdom Metazoa; phylum Echinodermata; class Holothuroidea; order Aspidochirotida; family Stichopodidae; genus Apostichopus; species Apostichopus californicus. The sequence continues at coordinate 13,485 of JAIPMN010009477.1, read as the reverse complement.
ATTAATATTATTATTAGATGTATTAGTATTATCAGATGTATTATTATTATTATCAGATTCATCATTACTATCAGATGTACTATTATTATTATAATTAGATGTATCATCATTATCAAATGTATCAATATCAGTTTTTGGTTATAGGAATAGGAATCCAATCTTTACATATACTTCCAATAATTCCCCTCTCACCCCCCCCCCCCCTATATTTTCTTTATAGCTTGTTTGTTTATCTAAATATCGTTTTTCATACTTTGCTTCTTCAATTCATTCATGTCTTGTCAGACACGTCAATGAATCTGAGATAAGTCACTGAGTCCTTTGTGTAATTTTCCCAGACATTTGACATTTTTTCAATCTCATATTCCTGTATATATCTGTATATAGTGTATGTATTTACTGTTTTATGTATTTACTGTTTTATGTCATTGTATATTCTAGATTGTTTGTAAAGCGCACAGATGCATCGCCCGTAGTGCGCTATATAAGATTTTATTTACATTACATTACATGACATGACATCTTAAGTGGTCTCAGGTCAAGACTTTTCGACCAGTAAGGTAGAATATATATTATGGAACTAATTTTGAAAAGAACTTGCGTTAAATATTTTAAGATATTCTCAAGACACTTCCATTGAAAAGGGTATTTTGAGAACTGTCAAAGTGGAAATATATATTACATATACATCAACTTTAAATGGTCCAACTTGACTTCAAGAGTCCTGATATCTAAAGACCAAGACCATTAAAATGTCAGTAAAATGAAAATGTCAATAAAACTACAAGAAACGAGAAACCCATTACAATTTGTCTCAACACAACGCTTAGATACATTCATTGCTATGCACTCTTTTAATATTAGTTAACATGCTTATTTGGAATTGGTTCAAAGCACATCCATATATATGTTCTTTGACTTATATAGTCGGGCAAGTTAAGAACAATTTATAACAAAAATAACTTGTCAGTGGCATGTGAGTAGCAATGGACTAATAATAGGAAGAGATGCAATGATCAGCCTACTATGACAATACACAGTCTGCTGATAACATCATTAATACTGTCGCGTCTGTCCGGGTATGGTAAGGCAGATTTCGATGGTAGCGTGGCAGGGACGACACGAAATAACATAAAATTATCAGTCCAACAGAGATATATGATGATTTCGTTCTATTTACTTGCAGGATTGATCAGACTAAATACTAAGAACCCTGTATAATTAGTGATAATAATATGTTTAACGTGCCTTTCACACACGGAGACCTTACACGGTAGAGGTATACAGTAAGACTGAATTGGCTTACAAAACTGCAATACACGAGGTAAAAGACATGTCACTTTTATCCAATCATAACTAAATGTTTCTGTCACAAGACAACAGCAGCCAATCACACTCTATATATGTTTAATTCCTGGAAATCATTTAAGGGAAAAGTTAACAGAGTATTTACATACATCTGCATATATTAAATATAAATGAGGTTTCACAACACTATAAGTGTTTGACATCACTAATACCCTTACCTGGCTTGTCACCGTCCCGAGTTCTACGATACAGCGTACAGTCCAGATGCAAGCTGCAGTCCCAGCCATCAATAATCAGCTGTTCCTCACAGCCTGTATACAAACAAAAAAAAACAGTCAAATGCAGAACAACATAAGGGATGGCCTTATGTAGAAAGAATTGTTGCATTTTCAACCGATCCCATCCTTATAACATTCACATGTTTACAGTAGCAGCAAGGGCTGTACAACTCCCGTCCATCTGTGGACGTAGACTTAAGACTCTGACTCATGCAGCTCTATTATTGAAGCAATAATTTTAAACGTTTTCAGAGTGGAATTCTCATCACCCAATGAATAAAAGCAGCCTAGAATTTACAAGGGTCATCTACATATCAAGTTTGAAGTTCCTATGGGTACAAACTCACCCAACTATCCATAATCTTACTAGGAAATATCCTTAGGAAATGTTCTTGTTTGTGAAGACTATATTTGCAGAGCAAGTGTGTTCTTTTGCTTATGGAAGTGCACGTGCCATAGGATAAATCCTAATAAGTAAGCCTAACTGTGATGATAAAGTCACAAATGGTGAATTACAATGCATGCACAAACAATGACAAACACATACACACACTATCACCATATCATAGATTGATTCACTTTACCGTTGGCAAGAAATTAAATTTCTGGGACATGAGCTTTTGCATTATTAAAATAAATCATAAAATAACACACAAATAGGAGCAGCCAACTGGTTTTAGTCACACAGATCACACACAGTGTGAGTGAAGAATATCAAATTGAGTATAAATATTATATTATATATTGGTTTGGTCAAAATATTGGAAAATTAGAATTCAACGCAACATACAGCTTTCGAAGGAAGGAAACGTTACCGGCAAATGAAATGGTAAGTGATTTAATGAGGCATAATATAAAACCACATGAATAAGTTTTCACAACGGCAGAGAAGAATGAACAAACCTGCAGCTTCTCTGAGCTCCTCAATTGTGGGGACGATTCCCTTGGTCTGTAGGAAGAGGATCACCATCCAGGTCAGGGCATAATTAGTCAATCTCGGGCCGGGTCCAGAATTCTCTGCGACATGGTTTAACTTTGCCCACCTCCTGACCAGTAGGATCAACGGTCGCACTACTGGGTCCAGAGTACAGTAGAAGTGTATTAGCTCTGTGTTTCTTAAGGACAACCTAACAGAGAATTATAAAAACAATAGAAGGTTAAAATATCCTTCTCTCGATATAAGAAGAAATTAGAAAGGCACTCTTTAGGTGTTCTATATGCTTCAAAATGTAACAACAATTTACACACAGTGGAATGTCATCCTCAGCAAGCACACGAGGTAGTGTGGTGACAACCAGTTTCAAGTGTAGGTAAATATTTTCATTTCTTTCTACGGTACTTTTAAAACAATACTATTTTTTCGTGTATGGTTGTGTACCTCTTTTGTTGTCATTGTATTTGGAGCAAAAAAAGGGTTCTCTCAATTGCGACTACAAAAAGTGAGACATTTTGTCAAGTAAAGTACTCTACACCTTGAGACTGATTAGTGCTATATATGAATACTATAAATTAATTAAAACAGTGACACAATAGGAACACAATAGGTGGAAGATCCCCCTACACCCCACCTCCCCTACTCTGCCCCCCCCCCTTTCCTGTTGGCAATCGATTAGGTATTTTGTCTCTTAAATTGATAAAGGTCAACAGAGGTCAAAGTTTCTTTTCCTTCTAGTTTGATATAGGTACAACACATCCTAATAAAACTTGATCACTTTCCTGTACAAACCAAAAAGTCAAAGAAGTCAGTGAGACTTCTTGCAACATTTCACATGAGAGTATTTCATGTAACACTGGAAACAAGATTTCAACTTTGGACCTCTGCTGAATTTACATGATCAGCAAGTTTCCTGCACTCATGTGGACCAGTTTGCAGGGTATTGTAATACCTACTCTTGACCTCCAATGAACTTCAGAGAAAACAACAGAATCCTGTTCTCATTGTTGGTGGATATAAAAAACCTACTTTAGACATTCACTTTATGCTATACAGAAGGAGTCATTATGTTTACACTGTTTTCATACTCTGACCTGTTGACCATAAATGACCTTTGACCTTTACAGAAACAATCAATGCATTTCTTGTGCTCATCAAGATGGATCCACATACAAAGTATGAACTTCATCTAACCTTTACTTTTGGAGTTACAGTATTTTCAAGGTTATCAAATGTTGACCTCTGTTGACTTCAAATGACCTTTTGATCCCCACAGAAGACATAGGGTACTTTATACAACAAATGCAAATCATTCGACCTAAAAGTTAACACAGGATCAATCACCTGTTATTCAGAATGATATCACAGTGCAGTCCTGAATCTTTGTGAACAAACTTGATGACAGGTTTCCTAGCAGAGGCGATGGTCTGCACCTTATGGCAGCTAGGTACACACTTTTGGATGATTTGGGCAACAAATTCCAAACATTCTTTCTCCGGAGCCTGATCGGGATCAAGAGTATCCTCCTCCATTTCAGAGCCATCGGATGCGGTAGTTAGGTTGGCCCCATCTGATGCTCCATCTGCTTCTCGTGATGGTGATGCTGCTGATGAGGATTCTTGAACTTGCTGTGGATGGAACAAACACTGCATGATTGGTTGAAGGGGGATGCACTCAAATTAAATAAACTTAAGATTAAATAAAATATTAAATAATAAAAGCAATAAAATTAATGATCGTACAGCATAACTTCTGCACAAGAGAAAGAACATCCTAATCTACTATTGATAAAACAATAGTAAAATTCATTGTAATCCACTTTTTTCTCTATCCATTGTCACAAAATATGCAAATCTGAAGCAGGTTTTCTAACATTTGGACTTAAGGCCTGGAAAGATTAAAAGTGAGAGAACTCTATCACATGATACAACTACCATCAGTTGAACTGATGGATGAGAATGTTCAGCCATAGACTGGCTTACCTTTGTGAAAAATTTTGCAAGAAAATAAGCAGAAAGTCAACAGGCTTTGTGACACCTTGCCAAGTGTTATCTGAGAACATTGATTGTAAAGCAAATGTTTGTTTTGCCTGCAAATGACCTTTGACTTCCACAGATAACAGCAGAGCTCTTGTACTCACTATTGGGGAATCCTGCACAGTAAGTGTGAAGTTCATCCCAAGTTAATGTGTTCTTAGACAATTGCCCAGACTAAGCTGTAAGACCAGACCAGTGAGCAACATCCCTAAAGTTGCCACACAGAGAAATATAAGAGACGGAGCAGAAATAGGTAAACTAATGATGCTTGATCATGTGACAAACGGCTACTAAGCTAGGCTACTAAGCTACTTAAGTAAAAGCACAAGAAGCATGCATGCTTATTAAGTTACAACACAGAGCAGTATAGCATAGAGGTCTTATCTGTACGGCAGCAGGTGTGAGAGAGAGAGATTGCTGCCATGTGGCATCAACTTATAAACTAGCTCACTGTAAGTTCAAGCTAATTAGCATGGACCCCACCAAATTAGCATGGGCCATACCAAAGTCCAGATGAGGGTGTCCAAAAATGCTAGACAATAAATACAGTGAATGGTATTGGTCACTGCACCCTCCCCACCTATTCCTCCATCACTATTTATTGACCTTCTAGTACTTGTCAATTTTCCACACCATGCATTTCCATGGCAACCATTGCTATACTGATACAGCACTCATAGTCTGCAACAGCCAACTGACTACTATAACATTGCATGTATAGCAATGGGATAAATAATGGCATGGTACTCCATTTAATCTAAAATACTAGCATGATACTTACTTCATTCTGTTGCAAGGAAGCAAATGGATACATCCAGGTTCCTTCACTCCAATTTAAGCTGAGAAAAATGTCAAGATCGGAACCATTCCCACCACAGCCATTGACTGAGGACCCATACGGAAATACCCTGCAATTGGCAAAAAACTCTGAGAACACTTCCTGAAGTAGGTGGCAAATCAAATAGCGGATCTGGAGGCTTGAAGGTGACAAACTGATGTTTTCAGAGAGAGCAAACAGTTGCTCCTCGATCTGTAGTATGAGAGAGACAAGACTATTAGCACATGAGAATTAATTCTGTAAAGGCATATTCCATTTGGCAGAGAATGAAAACCTAATATTGAAAGAGAAAAATATTTCACAACATGTCATCGCCATTTATTTTCCCTAACTCAAGATACGGATGATTGAATATAAACTTTTTGGGACTGGCTAAAACCGCCTCTCACTCACTCCAGGAAGTGAAATCATTGTTGGAGGTCTGCGAAAGTAATCTGGGCAGAAATTTTTCAGACTTTTACTTAAGGCTATTTCAATCTTCCTCTCGAAGCCTACTAAATTTGACATGTACGTTTAAGCCGTTAATTTTCTCTGTAGCCAGAATCTCATCAAAATGCACCTGTTTCGTAGAAATATTATGCTCCTCCGTGGATAGAAGAAGAACAAAGATTTTTCCATCTCAATTGCCGCGATGACATCACTCACTCTGCTGTTACCGATGCATTTACAAACTATCACCACTTGTGATACAAAATGCTATCAGGATTGTGGTTCTGGCCTAAAGATGCAGAAAAGTTGCAGCAAGTTTACTACTAGCAAAAAACTTCAGCCACCAGGAAGATCCTCTTTCTTAATACAAACATTTCAATATAAGCTTCTACAACATTCATGTCGGCCAAAGTAGCATTTAAAACAAATTACTTTTAGCTCTAATACCTAGCATATATAGCACAGTAAGAAAGACAGTCCAGTCAAGGCTTGTTAAATATTTCATGTTTCTTTTCTACTCAGAATACACTATAGATCTAGATGTTGCTCATTCCTGAAAACATATTTGACCAAACAAAACAAAATAAAAAAGAAAGAAGCAAACAAAACAATACAACACCGGCTAAATAAAGTGCGATAAAAACAACAAAACATTCACACCTACACAAAAGAATCAAATAGCATTGCCATTCATGACACAATCCTTAATAGAACAATAGTATTCAAACTCTTTTGATTGTTGAAACCAATTCTTCATACCTTCATCATCGTGTCTACCACCACCTCCCCCTCCAGTGGGGGAGGGGATATTGTGACCTGGGAAAGGGGTCTATTGGGAGATATCCCACTCTTTTCTTCCAAATTTTATGGTGACCCCCTGACCCCCACCCCCAAACTTTTGGCAACATTAAAACTGGACACAACTTTGAATAACCGGCCTGTATAATACAGTTTCACCCTATTACAGTATAAAATAAACACATTACTACAACAAAATCTCTGTCAAATTCTATCAGCAGGTTTCAGTAAACTACTTTTCTATCGACTGTGGGCGAGATTTTTCCGTCTTACTGTCTTTTTCTGCACTAGTTCTGCCATGAGCATCTGAGTCTCCAGTCTCAGGTTGTCTTCTTTCTTCTTCTTGCCCTCCAAGGCAGCAATCCTCTGTGTGATGCCGCTCGACACAAACTCTCGGACTTCTCTTGGCCGTACCACTATGTGCAGTCCGTTCATCGTTTGCTTCTCTTCCTCCACGGCCTTGGCTGCTGATTGCTTCTCCGCGAATTCGACGATAGCATAGGCAGACTGCGAGAGTGTTGAGAAACGAAAGATGCAGAGGAGAAACTGTGAGGCATACCGTCAGCAATTACATTTAAACATACCTTTCACCTCCATTAACCCTGTTAAATAACGTTTAATAAAGTACACTCGTTGCACACTGAAAACATCTTGAAACATAAATTGCACTTGCTATTAAGAAGTATCTCTAATGTTCTTGTTAGCTGTGTTGGGATCACAAAGTTTCCTATATATATAGTTTCTTTTTTTTTGTGGGGGGGGGGTTCTTTTGTTTTATGTTTTGCTTTCAGGTATCAAGGTAACTGGTTCCAACAGACTGTGTATGTTGAGTGATTATGTCCACTGCAGAAGTATCCAAAAATTTCACAATTTTCTGATCATAGAACAGAAGAAAGGTCCTTCTGAATACAATTCTATCATACTACCTTATAAATTCAAGAATTAAGTAAATGGAAATTCAGCATCACAAAAAAAGGTTCAAAAGTAAGCACAGATTCAGTCCATCCACCTATTGTAACACAACTGGCTAACATTCAGTCAGTGATGTTATCATAATTATTTTTCCCTCCTTTTGTTGTATAGCTTTAATGAAAGAGCTTTATCTTGCTATTTAAACTTCCTTTATATGAACTTTCTGTGAGGAAATCATCACTTTTTATTGCACATGACTTGCCGTGCATAGCAAATAATCGTGAACGTTGCAAAACTTAGGCAAATCGGCAATGCAAGTCACTATTGGTGAATGAATCCATGTCTGAAACATTTTCAAGCAACCCCCATTCACCCCAAATTAATGAAAAACTTAACAACAAGACATAGGTATTGAAGGATCGCGATCAGAATGTTTTGGTAAACATAAATGAACTTGGGATAATTTATACAGTATTGCATCGCAAAGTGTACAATATGGCACAATGCTATCAACTGCAAAGATGTATAGCAGTTTTACACACAAGGAACAATAGTACTTTACCATAAAAAACCATTATAGTAAACTGTCTAACAATGACTATTAATCTAGTAGCCACTTCATACCTTGTACGGCATGATTTTATGTAAAACGCCATATAAACATATAAATTCACAATATCAGGTCAGCCTTCTCTTTGTAGTTCAGATCTGCTGTTGTGTAATATAATAGCAGGGAATAATTTTACAGTGTAGCAATTTTGAAGGCTCTTGATTTTGTCTCTCATAAATATTATGGTTCCTATGTACAATAAATTACTATATATCTTTACACTAGCATAGCAATATTGTCCATTTCACATAGCATTTTGCAAAGTAATACTGTATAAATTATTGGCTTGAATATAGGGATTGCCTGATTCCAACCCTACATATATATGGTGGTGTATGGTGTATAATAAGACAAAATTCAGAGACTTCAAAAACTTCTACACAATATTTGAACACTAAATTATTCCCTGATTATTACCTAAAATATGTTTGTGGAAGAAATTTTTTTGTCACATTTTGTCAATAAAAGATGGTATGCCTTTTCCTTGAAACAAAGTGAACTATTTGCAGTCCAAAAATTACAGAACTTTGCAGAGGTGTAGGGACTGCACTTTCTGCTAAATTAAAAGAACCACCAAGATAAATAAAGTTACCTTTTCCTTATCAATGATTATCCTTGAGATGGGTCCAAATTTGTTGAAATGTCCCATGAGTTCTAACTCTGAATTGGTCCTTCGTAAATTACCAACAAAAATACTTCTTTCTGTTTGCTCCTCTCTGGTAATCTTCAAATTAACAAGTCTGCGATGTTTCTTGCCTTTCATATGATCAGTCACACACTGACCTGAGAAGAAGAAGAAAACTAAACATTAAAACGTTTTGTCTAAAAACTCAACACATCTGTGAGCATCCAATCACTAAACACTGACTATAAAATTGAAATGATATTCTGTAAAATGGCAAAGAAGATGTTTGCTTGGCCAAGACTTAAAGCTGGCAACTCTGGATAATATGTCATTTACTTCACCAAGCTTTACATCCTTAATTTGTGGGAGGTGTGGGGGAAGAGGGAATGGAGGTGGAAGGAGGTCCCTAAGCAGACAGTCTCAAAGCTTATAACATACGCCACATAGTGGCCATCATTAATTGTACCTACCTTGAACCTATACAACTTGAAAATTGTTAAGGAATGAATTTTGAGAGATAAAGTGGCTCCCGTTTAAAACCCAAGCAGCCGCAGCATAGAACAGCATGCATAGAAATCATAAAGTTCTACCATGCATAGGTGAATAATAAAAATTTGCTTTATTGGTTCAAATTATATCAAGCTATAGCTAGGAAAGTTTTGTGATTACATAATCGACCTGCGACGGTTGTAAAATGACCTCAGGCTTTACAATTAGCCTGCATTGCTTCTTAACACCACTAGGCTCTTTGTGTAAACACTGTGTGGAAATATGTTTATGTCTACAGTGAAGTTAATCATACAGCATTCACACAAATACCCTCATAGAAGAACAATTATGTGGCAGGCAATGCAGACTATTTGGTAAAAGGAAGTCATTTTATGACCAAGGCAGGTCGATTACATAATCTCAAGAAACTTTTCCATGATAGCGTGCTATAGTTGGGGTCTATACAGCAGACCTGGCTTTAGTTTAAGGTCATGGAGAAATTGAATAAAGCATGCACCAGGATGCTTTCTTCCGACAAGTTTATTCCTGCAGTATCTCTTCAAGTGTCCAAACATATTGTGTGACATACTTTGCGAGCCAACTTAACCTAACTTATACTAAATACTTGGCAAAGTATCAGCTACTGTAGGCTGTTTCGCAAAAATGCTACCAACGGTAATATGAAGTTAAATCAGGTGCACCAAACCATCCGACATAATACAAACGTGAAGATAACCATCTCCCAAAGACAGAAGCATTGACAGTAGGTTTATTCCTGATATACCTGTTGCCAATCTGTTACCACATATTTCGCATTGGAAGTGTTTCCCCTTCCTTTGTATGAAAGTGTCGAATTCCATTTTATGGTTGTATGTTTGGTCGAAGTTTTGACATCACAGTACCTCCGACGATTTTATCACAATTACATGCAGCCAGGGAAGTATGGCGCGCCGTTTGTCTCAGTCTTAAAAGAAAATGTTATAAACAGTGCTCGGGTGGAAGAAAAAGGAGAGAAAACTATCTTCCCAAAGGACCGAAAGCATCACGTTAGTCTGTTTCATTGCTTCCAGTTCAAAACGGGGAGTTTGCTTTCTTTCCACGTTATAATCTTTGTTATTAGCCCCGTCTATATCTTTGCAAACCACCAGTTTACATCGACATTATGCTTACGCGAATTTCAATCTGTAATTATCAAATTTCATTCTGTATATATCATCTTAAATCGGTGTATACCATTGGTATCTGTAAGTTGGATTAACAGATAGGTAACAACGCTGGTTAAGTACCGTATCGATCACTCCAAATAGACGATAAAGTGTTACAACTTACAAGTGATGTGATGACAATTTACTTTCCCGTTCCCTCCAATTAATGTAAATTTAGTTATTGATAATGAGGATAAAAATATTGATTCCGTATATGTGATGTTAAATCATCTTTATGTACCAATTATATTCAATATTCGAATTTTCGCTTCTCCGTTAATTGACAGATTTCTCTAATTTACTTGTAGTTTTACTTTCCTTAACATCGTAAGGCTAATATTTCCTTCTCTTATGCTTTATGTGTTTGTATACTTCATTTACACATATTTTTTCGTATATTTACAAGGGAGTGTTTAAATGAAATGACATTTGAAATGAAATGAAATTAACTTTGTAACACAAAGTTCTGATTAGATCAGGCCTCACCCCATATTACCTCCCATAAGTAAAGAAATGTGTATAGTCTTGAATTAAATCTATATGCAACAGAAAACTCTACAATTTCATCTATTTTAATCTACCTAATTTACATATTCGGTTGTTTCACTGGCCTAAGTGACATCTGAATATGTTGCCGATGATTTAATTTGCATATTACACAATAAGTTAATTTATATGAAACAATGCAAATAAAAATAAGTTATAAAAATAATATTACAGGACGCACTTTATATGATCCAAACACAGAGCCTTTCCACCTATACTTGGTACGTTATATGAAGCATTACTGTTTCTTGTCTAACCTACTTTGAGCAATCAAAACCTTCTGTAGAGTTTGTGTAATAGCCGCGAAATGAGTCACGGCAAATGGGATACAACCTAAAGGGGATCATACAATTTTGAAGTACAAATTTCTTCCGTTATTTTGTCTCTATGCATCCATGAGTGATTGGGATCGCATGTGGTGGCTTTGTGGCCTTATTGGTCAGGAAGGATGCTACCATCACAAAGCTGGGACTTTTTCTCTCAAATTTATTGAAGTGTAAATTCGATGGACAACAACCAATATATGTGCCGTATTTGTACTTCAAAATTGTATGATCCCCTTTAGGTTGTATCCCATTTGACCGGTGCTGTGGCCGAGTGGATAAAGGCGGTGGTATTTGAAGCAATGAGGCTTAGCAATCGGGAGGTTCGGGGTTCGATTCCCAGCCGGGTCATAGTAAGGTGGGTTTTTCATCCAAGAGCAATCTACGGTTTTCCCATCTGAAATGACTTTCTAAATTGAAAGGATTCCAAATTTGAGTTAAAATGTTGAATTGGAAGCCACCCGACGTGTAAGTTGTAATCCATAAGCCCTTGCGGGCTTCTCCCACATTTGTGGTCGCTTAAGCGTCGTAAACATAACTGCTGATTATGATTATGATTATGTGCATGCGTACTGTGATAATATAGGCGTTATAGCTCCCTCTGTGCAACTGTCTTGCGACATACCCATTTGTAATGGCAAGCTTCTCTCACACGTTATGGCAAACTCAAGGATTGTGGCAAAACTCATTGATTGTAACCATGGAGCTATTAACGAAAATAGCTCCATATTGTAACAAAGGTACACCTTGCGACAGGCGCATTGATTGTGGCAACTCATTAATTGTGGCAAACGCAGCGTTGTGGCAACGCACTCGTGGCAAACACACGATGTGGCTTCCATAAGATACCGTAGAAAGTGCTATTGGTCAAAGTGTAAAGTACATTGTGTAATTAATATGCCGATACGGGAATTCCCTTTGACGAAATTGAGAGCACGCAGTATATCCACACTGGTTGAGACATTTGATTCTCTTGTCAATGTAGCTATAGAGAAATACAACATTGATTTGTCTACGTAAAACGTATGGGGTTGAAATAACGAAATCAATGTACGTATTTCATTTGCGAGTCATAACGAACGTAATCTACCGTATTGAGTACAATTCGGGTGGAATTGAACTCTCTGATTAACACGCCACTGGCAGCAAACGACGATAATAAGCAAAACTTGCGAAGAATCTCGGTAAGTTACCTTTCACTTTTGACAACTTTATTACAACCACCGGCCGCGCCGTACATATTACAGCTTAATGGATTGAGAGACAGGGACTGGGATTGTGGTATTCATGCAAGCCGTGTGACGAAGAAAAGATATGAGTCGACAAAGAAAAGAAATTGGCTAACCCGAGTCCTATACCTAGCATTATGGTTGAAACCAATTTGCGAATGTGTACTTTGATGTCGCATTATACGGTTACCAACCACAAAGTGTAGTGACGGATTTGTTCTACACGTCAGCAATAGGGTTGGTCGTTTTATATCATACCAAAGTGAGAGGGGGGAGACAGATGGAGAGAGAGGTAGAGAGGGGGAGGGGCGGGGAGAAGGGGAAGTTCTTCATGACACATACAACAAGCAATAAATAAACAGTTCACTTTCCATCGGTGTTTTTTTTTTGGGGGGGGGGTCATAATTCTTGGTTAATTTAGTAAATTTCTTGGTCTTCTACTTTTCACAGAGATAGTAAGCTACGACATCACAAATGCCATCTTGGAAAGTTTGCATGACGACCATACTAAAAAGAAACATCAATTTAAATAAAACAAGTCAGATGTAATTGTTAACTTTCCGTCAGCTGGGTTTTCTTTTTGTGGAATCATTTTGGCTTTTGTTTTGTCTGGCCTGGTTGGTCTCTGCTACGTACATTTGATGCTTTTGTTCACCGTGGTCTTCTCCTGAAAACAAGCTGTGCATAATGGCAGGGATAATGTTTCGTATCGTTTTGATGCCCGTGCCAGTCCCAAACAGTTCGCCTCCACGTGCGATTCTCGTCCCAGTGCCTGTCCCAGTAGGCCTACTGCAAATGCCACAACAGAGGCAACCTTGGGATCCTGAAAATAGTCCAGATTGGGACAAGGAGAAAACGGACCACAGTTACAAGAAGGCAATGCCTAGAATCAAGAGGTATCTATAAGATAAAAAAATAGTTCATA
>JAIPMN010009476.1:0-21088 GCA_020650975.1 Apostichopus californicus | reverse complement strand
CCCCCCCCCCCCCCCGAACTATAAGTTGAGATTTGTGAACTAGACGAAAATGATGATAAATCATATAAGCCAAGTGATATGCAGCTCTGCTAAATAATATCTACATATATTGTGTCAAATTATTCATGTAAATAGACAACAACAAGTCTGTGACATGAATTCAACTAACTTAGAGATGTTACATATATATTGTATTGGTTCCTGCATATTGTGCCGGTTGAAGTGTGTTTGACATGTCAAGAGAAGTATAGCTCCCGGAGATGTGACATTGCAACTTTAAGTGTAACATAATAATGTTGTGATGATGTGTATCTATACTCAGCACATTGGAAATGGTCCTGTCACTTTCTAGGGCACCTAGAGTTCGTAGCTGGGCACAGTGGGGAAAGCATTGTCATATACAATAAATCAGACTGAATATGGAAGCAGATATACTAAGACATGATCTGAGTAATGTAATTTCATGTTCGCAGCAAGGACTGCAGCCTGAACATGATGATTGATGTCATATATTAGGGGCTTAGAAAGGAATAATTTACACATTTATGACTATTTGGGACGATACATTGACATCCCCCCTCCCCCCCTTAAAGGTACTTCACGAATGGCATTAACATAACTGAATAATAAACATTTGCAGCTTTTCAGAAAAAAAGTGTTATTTCTGTATAAAGATAGATAATTTGTTGCCATCTTTTGACATCCCGCTAGGAGCCTAGGATCAAAATGTCGGATGTAGTTCTATATACAGTTTTATATTTTAACCTATACACAGGCTTTTTACAGCAGCTAGGTAACCAGTTCGTTAAGAGGTTTTTTTGTTTTGTTTCTCTATCTTAATACTACACCTGCCAAGTATGACTCAACATAATAAACATTACAATTTAGATTCTTACACTCAACCAATTTAGATACCCTGGAAATCTTTTTTGCACCGCTTGAGCATTTAAGTTTAGTGAGTAATGAATGACAATCATTTTGATGACATAAATTTATTCACCCGGATACTTACTCTATTGCTATTATGTAATATTAATTATGCATGATTGAAGTAAAGTAAAATCAGAAATTTGGAAATAATTTGTAACTTTTTCCTCATTATTGGCAACTATTAGTCATGCAACTATGGCACTATGACAAAATTGTAGTTAAAAAAAATATATCAAATAGCAGAGAATAATTTAATCTGGTATGGAATAGTAAAGTACCATGCAAAACGGCCAAATTGCTATACTTGAATATGCAAAGATGTATAGTAGTTTCTGTACACATGAAGAAAATCCCAAGTTGAGACCGTTCAAAGCTGCTACTTATAATTAATGCACTCTTTATTAAAGGTAGTTTCAGGAATAGTGTAGAAAATTTATATGATATCAAAGTTTCAAAAAAACTAAGAAAGAGTCAACTCTCACTCTATGTTGGTTAACTTTGGGAAAGGGCAGTGGTAGATGGGGGGGGGGAGGGGGGGTGGGAGAAGTAGGGGTGGAAGAAATATCTTACAGAATTGTCTGTAATGTTCCTTACTAACAACAGCCCAGGCCTCAGGTATGAAGACATGGAAAATGCTGTCTGTGAAGATGACTTGGATTAACTTTCACCTAAAGGTCAGCTTTGAGGGGAAATGTCTCCCAGTGATGCAAAGGTGGTGAATCAGAGATATAAACAAAAGTGAGACATGTTGTCATTGATGTAAACATTGCAAACAACATCAGACAGCTTTAGGATTAGTCAGTGTGAAGTTAATCCTTCAGTATTGACATATTTATTAAATACTTTAAAATCTAAAGTATACAGCTAGGCAATGTACCTCCGGTTTTCTGATGGTTAAATGTTTTTAAGCATGAATCACCCCATCATCATCATTATCATCAATTTTAATCGTGAACTTAACACTGATACAGTAATTTAAAACCTCCTATCATCCACACTCTTTTCAACTAGAAGGCTTTTAAAAGGTATGAGAGAAAAAATAAACAACAAACCACAGCCCCTCGTCAGAGGAATTTAGTTTTATTTGGAACCTGATGACACATACTAAATATAAAAGCAGGGTGTTTCAAAGTGCGACTGAATCTGTGAGAGTGTCTACAAATGAGTAACAGGACTTTGGAAATTTGTCCCGTTCACCATTCTGTGTTTTCTTGATTAGATTCAGCGAGAAGGTTTATCATTTACAATTTGATTTATTATTTGTTGTTCCTGGTTTTAATGATTAAACAAGCTTAGGATGTCTGCTTCATTCAGAAAAGCTTACAAAGTGTGAACCATGAAGTAAACTTGAAAATGAAATAGCCCTACTGTATTATATAGTGAAATGAAAAGCATTCTGGCCTAGGTATCACAATCTGTTCGCTGAATGCAAGTGAAGCTGAGTATCGTTTTATGCCGTAGTGTGGTGAGCTTCAGGAGAATTATTCTGTAGATTGGAGGATGTGTACATACTACTGTGTGAATTGTAATCAAAATATTGAATATTCAGCACACAGGTCATAATTCTTGAAATCTTTAGTTTTGCTTTCTTATCAAAATACTTGACTTCAAAATATGTAAATACTCTAGGATTTGTAAGTCTCAATGTCTCCAATAGATAATCTGACCAAAGAGTTGGTGACTAAATGTGGTATTTCTTTTTCATAACATTTCATGAATTAGCATATTTACTTCGCTCCTTTCTCACCTGTCTTCGTCATACTTATCGTGCACTTTCCTTGTCAACCTAACCTAAATTGCGCCCCCAATCCCACATCTGGAGGCAGGTAAGTTTATTGTCGTTCATAAACTTCAAAACCAGTCAGTTTTGGGGGCGAATATATCCAAGATTACAACTTGGGAGTACTTTTTATACCAGTTTTAAACTTTGCTATATATATGTATACATTTCTTGCCTCTCTGCATATAAGTAATTTAAGACAAAAGCTAAGAACAGCATACAGACAAACAAACATTTAGCCTTCTAATACATCATTAAAGTATCCAATCTAGAACTAACAAAGTAATTCACTTGTTGCTCAGCAGCAACGGCTCAGTGGTGAGACCCAACAAGTTTCTGTGTTGCCATATTGTTGGAAAACGTACGGATGAATGTTGTAGTAGCGCCTCGTAGAGTTCTGATACATTTGAATCGAGTCTGATGATGATGATGGCCGCAGCGAGTTGGCAATCATCTGTGTATCGATCGAGATGTAGCCAACCTTACCGTATTTCAGACGACTGGTTTGGTTCTTCCAATCGTGAATATCTTCCTCTTTTTCATTCTTGTGGTTTTATGATCCTTTATTTTCAACAAGGTGTCCTCCACTAACTCTTCCCATGTGTATATCATTACCCCAGGTGAATATCACTCGTTGCTAGCTCTTCTCTTGGGTTTGGTTTCATCTCATGGTTTGGATTAGCTGGATTTTACTCCTGGCAGAATCAGAAAGCAATAGTTAACCAAGTCAAAAACATTGGTTCGCAATCTCTCTCTCTCTCTCTCTCTCCATGCAGTTGAATATTAAATTTTTCCAAAAGAGGTGTTTCAAGTGCTTGAGCTGAGACCAGCATTGAACGAAGCCACTCTAACGACCCAATTGTTTTGATTTTTGTTTCTCTTCCTCTAATTGCTTTCTGAAGCTCTAGAAAGTTTTTGCTGGTA
This sequence comes from Apostichopus californicus, assembly GCA_020650975.1. Lineage (NCBI taxonomy): Eukaryota > Metazoa > Echinodermata > Holothuroidea > Aspidochirotida > Stichopodidae > Apostichopus > Apostichopus californicus. Next base: position 17,454 of record JAIPMN010009476.1, on the reverse strand, counting down.
GTTAGAGAACACTTGATAGTATAGAACATATTAAATATGATATTCGTGTTTGGTCAACATCAGCAGCAGGATAATTGGAAATCCCTGGTTTTCAAAGTTAATACCACAAACCATTTTTCAGGATTCGAAGAAAATTGTGGAAGGTAGCCAACAAATTTGGAAGAAAAAAGAAATTGCCAATGTTTGGGAAAGAAAAGTGGGGAAATTTTGAACATAAATTACTTAAAAAGTTTCAAACTTTAACAACAATTTGGAACTGAGCTGACTCTCAAAAATTTAAAAGGAGAGGAGCTCCTCCTCCTCCTCCTCCTCCTCCTCCTCCTCCTCCTCCTCCTCCTCCTCCTCCTCCTCATAGATCCCCTCCTCAGACTACAACCTCCTCTTCTTCCACTGACGGGTTGCCATGATGGTGAGGGTGAAAATTGTGGTCACCAAGCAAAAAAGCTGGAATACCAGGCATGTAGAAAGGATGGTGGGTCAGCCTTGTTGAGTGTGTGTGTTGAAAGGTTGCTTATTGTCTGAAAATCTGTTTGTTTGTGTATGTCAGGTCAGACTATACCATTTAGTATTCATACAAAATTGGATAACATACCCCTTATACATACCTTTATTATTACAGTCAGTTGTCTGTCTATAATAATATCTTAACTTTATATACTATTTTTTGGGGACATTGTACTAGGTTAATATAATTTTTTTATGTTTTTTCATAAATTGTCAAACCTTTGCAACTGAATATCATGATGCAGATGATTTATCATAAATATTAAATATTAGGATTACAGTATGCCTGGTGGGGAGATTTCGGTTGGCTAACAATACAGAATGTGTTTCTAGATACTTCAAAGTTCCCTTTATCTTCAAATATAATACTTCCAAATCGTAGAAAATTCAACACAAAATGATGGTTAAATTTAAGTATCAGTCAGTATTTTTCATGACATTGCAATATCAGTTTTGAAAATGTTGAAACTTCTAACTTATTTATTTATTTATTCATCTACATGGATGTAGACCACAAGCATACTCGCATACATGCATCTCTGTGATGCATAAATTTATATTATCGTTAATATACGGCTGTAGTAGATGTTCGTTGTAATGTAAATAATATGACTCACATCAGTCTCATCCCTGTGTGTAATTTTCAGCTAAGTACTACAGTGAGTGCAACAGCTGCTACTTTCACAATCAGTCTACATTATGTACAGAAATGATTTTCATACAACTACAATAGCTAGGTGTCGAAAATGGGAACATCCAGGGAAAAAAATGCAAGAACTAGCAATATGAGACATGATAATACAGTATACTGTTGAAGCAGAAGTGTAAAGTGGTACTCTTAGAGTACCACCCTGTTGATGTCATTCACTCTAGTTGTGTCAATCATGCTGGCATGTAAACCCGTGTAATCTTACCGCCATCTACTCGACTGTAATCTTTTACCAACAGAAAATTTGTTTGTTTTGTTTTCTTGCAAAATTAAAGACTTGGGCAATGAAGGATTGGAAAGTGCTTGAGGATACATATGACATTGTTTTAATGAGTTGTCGTAGCGATGGAGCTGACTTGAAAACCTGTTGAAATGTACGGTATAGTCTTGTTTAAATGGGCGACGATATCAAAGCAATTGAAGTGGTTTACTCATGTATATATGTGATCAGTCTAACAGGACTAGTTTTGTTAAGAGCCTACAGTAGTATAAATTAGCTTGGTAGCTGTTGCTTGAATCTACTTCGCTTCCTTGCTTACAGCACCTGTCTCTGCACTACCTAAGCACTCTCGCTCTAAGCTGATTGAATCTTCCTTCTTTGCTGCCACGAGTGTGTCTTGCAGTCAGACTTTTATTCATAACGTTGTAAGGACAAATCATATAGCCCGTATAGTTCAGTGGACGAGTGCCCTCTATAAGCAAATATTGGCACTAACATCTTGACCAAGACTAGGTTTGTTTTGGTCGTACAACAGGCCATAGGGTTACCCTTATAAAATCTCAGGATATATATTCACACATACCATGGTAAAGATGGAGCTTGAAATTATGGTCAGCTGTCAAAATACATGACATTCGTGATGTTAATTTGAGCTGGAAATAGGTATTGAATTCTCTCGCATGTTACAAGTTACCCTTCTCGCTAATGATGTTGAAGGCAATATGTAACAGATTAAACAGAACATTCGAGACTTAGACCATAAGATCCTCCTCCTTGGACCTTTGATAGGCTTCACATGTAAAAAACACCCAGCGTGTTTAACCTGTGACCCAACAATAAAAACATTCCAGCTAACGCAATGTCTTTTCCATCCTGAGATTGAGAACTGTGTAGATCAAACTAGCATATATATCCTGCTGGGAGTCAAATTAAATGGATAGGCAAGATTTAATATTGTTCTTGTTTTGTGGCTGACAATTTTTGGTTCCTTGCTTTAGCAAAAGGAACCTATGTAGTCAGGTTGGCGTGTGTGTGTATGTGTGTATGTGTGTCTGTGTGTGCGTCTGTGACACTTGCTTGGGTACACTGTAACTCAACAAGGGAAAGTTGGACTTAACTCAAACTTGGTATGTAGATCCGACATAGTGAAAAGGTGTGCCCTATTGTTTTTGGTGCCTGTGAAGGTCACCAAAGGTCAGTTAGAGGCCAAAAACCCAAAATATTAAAACTGCAATAACTCCCAGTGCCAATGTGTGACAAGGTTGATATTTTGGGACAAGTTGTGAACTGGTTAGGAGAACATTTTGAAATTTAACATTCATGTGATCCGAGGTCACCAAAGGTCAATTAATGTTAAAAAACAAGTATTTTTGCGATAACTTGAGAACGAATTGTCCGTTAGGGTTGGGAGTTGCTTCAATGTAATCCAATTGTCGACCCGCATCTGGGTGACCCTTGACCTCAATTTAACCTCTGGTGACCTTTAAGTGTTTTGGGGATTTTTACAGTTTCGATGCTATTTTCAGATATCAAAGGTACCTTCTGATCATAAATGTCACTTGGTTGACCCCGTGTGACCTTTGTGTGTGAAGTTATAATGGGGTCAAAGTTTTCGGTCGGAGTTAGGATGGCTGTACAGACTTGGCGTGGTGATTTTTGGAATCAGGAGATCAAACTACATCTGAAACCAAGGTCAAAAGGTCAAAGGTCACATTAGAAAAAATGTGCTTATTTTGGGAGAAAACGGGCGAAAAAGAAAATGTTTGGTTTTGATGCTAGATTTGGATATCAAAGGTACCTTCCGATCAAAAATGTCAATGGGTTGACACCCCGGTGAGCTTTGTGTGTGAAGTTATACAAGGTCAAAGTTAATTTTCAGACATTTAATGCAATAACCCCCAGTGCCAAGGTGTGACACAGATAATATTATGGGACAAGTTGCAAATGGTATAGGGGAATATTTTCAAACTTACCGGTCATGTGATCCGAGGTCACCAAAGGTCAGTTAATGTTAAAAAACTAGTATTTTGAGGGGAGAAAATGGGCAAAGAAAAAAATGTCTGAATTTTTATAGTTTTGATGCTATGTTCACGTCTCACCGATCAAAAATGTCAATGGGTTGACCCCAGGTGACCTTTGTGTGTGAAGTTATACAAGGTCAAAGTTAATTTTCAGACATTTAATGCAATAACTCCCAGTGCCAATGTGTGACACGGTTGATATTTTGGGACAAGTTGTGAACTAGTTAGGGGAACATTTTGAAACTTAACATTCATGTGATCCGAGGTCACCAAAGGTCAATTAATGTTAAAAAACGAGTATTTTTGCGATAACTTGAGAACAAATTGTCCGTTAGGGTTGGGAGTTGCTTCAATGCAATCCAATTGTCGACCCCCATCTAGGTTACCCTTGACCTCAATTTGACCTCTGGTGACCTTTAAGTTTTTTGGAGATTTTTACAGTTTCGATGCTATTTTCAGATGTCAAAGGTACCTTCCGATCAAAAATGTCAATGGGTTGACACCCCGGTGAGCTTTGTGTGTGAAGTTATACAAGGTCAAAGTTAATTTTCAGACATTTAATGCAATAACCCCCAGTGCCAAGGTGTGACACAGATAATATTATGGGACAAGTTGCAAATGGTATAGGGGAATATTTTCAAACTTAACCGTCATGTGATCCAAGGTCACCAAAGGTCAATTAATGTTAAAAAACAAGTATTTTGGGGGGAGAAAATGGGCAAAAAAAAATGTTTGAATTTTTATAGTTCTGATGCTATATTCACATCTCACTGATCAAAAATGTAAATGGGTTGGCCCCTAGGTGACCTTTGTGTGTGAAGTTATATGAGGTCAAAGTTAATTTACAGACATTTAATACAATAACTCCCAGTGCCAAGGTGTGACACAGTTGATATTTTGGGACAAGTTGCAAATGGTATAGGGGAATATTTTCAAACTTAACGGTCATGTCATCCGAGGTCACCAAAGGTCAATTAATGTTAAAAAACAAGTATTTTTACGATAACTTGAGAACGAATTGTCCGTTAGGGTTGGGAGTTGCTTCAATGTAATCCAATTGTCGACCCGCATCTGGGTGACTCTTGACCTCAACTTGACCTCTGGTGACCTTTAAGTGTTTTGGGGATTTTTACAGCTTTGATGCTATTTTCAGATGTCAAAGGTACCTTCTGATCATAAATGTCAATGGGTTGACCCCCGGGTGACCTTTGTGTGTGAAGTTATGCAAGTTCAAAGTTAATGTTTAGACATTTAATGCAATTAACTCCCAGTGCCAAGGTCTGACACGATTGATATTTTGGGACAAGTTGTGAATGGGGTGGTGGAACATTTTCAAACTTAACGGTCATATGATCTGAGGTCACCAATGTTATCATATCTGTTGACCCGCTTGTAGGTGTGCTTATATTTCTTACATTTTCGACGCCATATTCAGATCTCAAAAGTGCCTTCCGATCAAAACTCCGATCACAATTTGTGATCACAAAAGTGTTGGCTATAGTGTTGGTTACTTTATGGGTACATGTAGGACCACAATTACTTGGACTATTTGAGCCCAATCTTGCTATGATAATATTATGTGTATTGTCATATACCCCTACGCAAGGAACCACAGTGCCCTTGGGCTCTTGTTAAAGAATGATTTGGGGTCGTAGAAGATAACAATTTGGTTGTCAATTTCAAATGCTCCGTTCTTCTTCGATTCATGGTGATTGGTCAGCTTACAAGAAATCATGATTCTGATAATTGTGAGAAGATGTATTTGTTCAAGGTAAGGTAAAGTAACACCCTGAGTTTACGGTAGTGAATTTCTCTGTTGCAAAATGGCAATTTTTCTTACATTTCTCAAAGTTTACAACATCAATACAAAATTGAACCCCCTCTGGTGTTTCTTGCACTTAATGAAATTACCCTTTAAGCAATTAATTCCAAAGAGGCTGGCAGAACATCCAATGGGGTCTCCGCATGAAGGAAATTGATCAGTTTTAGAGGTTGAATTTTTAGGAATCCATACCTTTCAGTGTGAGCTTAAGTCATGTTTGACCACAGAGCATTAGTGATGTGAGGCCAAAAAGTGGACATTGGATAACAAACTTTTTGTGTATGCAACTATGCACCACAAATAAATTATTAAGTACAAAGTAAATATAGTGAATGTCAATATGTAAAATGATGAGCGACGTTTGTGACTACAGATACCTGCGGTACTCTGGTCAATGGGCCCATGTCTTTGACAAAAACACTTTTAAACTTGCATAAGGTTTGAAATTTTACAGTTTTATGGTTCTACATGTAATGCTTATGGGTTGGGATTGCATATGATTGGAATCCTATTTGGTTAAAGCTTGTAGATTTCAACGTTGCTGTCAATTTAAACACAAGAGGAGGGAATTGAACACAACTGGTTGTAAATCATGCAGTTTTACTGTAAGGCGGTTTGTGTTGTTGTGGTCTATGAAATGAATGTTACCACACCTACCAGCATGCATTCAGTGTTTACATGTACGTTGCTGCATAATAATACAAACTTGGTTTGACAGCTACTGTACAGTAGAAAAGATGAGATGTTAGGCTGTTTTTTGTTGTTGAAGGAGCTGGTTGAATTTGCAACGTTTATGACTTCTGTAGTACAGATACGACTGTGTACAAGGCTACAAGCCCACAGCATAATCTTGTCTGATATATATGCATTATAGTGTCACAAATTCACAATGAGGTGTGAAGTTTATTTGTCAGAAATACAAGTAAATTAACCTTTATGGAACAGGAACTCTTTCATAGCAAAATAACAGATCTTATAACAATTTGGAAGGATAGGAATTTAATATAACCAGTAATGGGTAAAGCTTCTTAGGTTCCAGCTGCTAATTACACCTTTTATGGGACTGGAAGAAATACATTTTAGCACTGTTCTTACCTTATACATTACCCAGTCTGTGGCATGTTAATCTGATGGGAAGTAGGATACATGGTGTATGTATCTATATACTGTATGTTACCATTAATGACATATCATCCAGCTGTTTCAACATAGGCTCATATTTCCCTTCCCTGCATGACGTTAAATATCATGTGATGTCTACTGTAGTTTGTTACCAACTCTGGGTTAAATTACAACTCATTGCAGAAATCTCAGAACATTTACAGTAAAAATAGTCATTCCCTACAAGATCATGTGTTATTTATCACCAGCTCTGTATCTGAGTTGATAACTTAACATTAATTACATTATACTATGCAGTACTTGACTATATTAATGCGGTATATACAGTATGGCCTTTTCCCAGACGTGAGTTCGTATTGCAGACCTACATCTTACATATTATCTACAGTAGGTCAAGTCAAAGGTCAAGTCATGTATATTTTATTACTAGATATTTAACTCCATTGCAGAAGTTACATTGTAGGCCTGTACATTACAGTTACTATGAATGTCTCACATATATGTTGTCTGTAAACTATACTGGTGAGGAAAGTCTGCATTTCAGTCATATGTCATCATGTGCTGTTTGTTGTTGCCAATTGAAGGTGAGTTCTTAACTTCATTGCAGACTTTAAGATCGTCATAGCATATATGTTGTCACATCACATGCAGAGGATGTGCTCATCTTCATTTAGGGACTAAGTACATACAGTACATGTACAAGTACATGCTAGGTTGACCAATTTATGGCAGGGTACCAGTTATGACTTACTATTGGAAATTTAATGATTTTACCATAGCAACAGAGAGTTATAGGTTAGTTTGATAGCAAGTCTTTCAATATGGTATAAATTTGGAAAGCAAGGTCCAGATCTTCACTTTCCTCTAACTTTTTGGTATCATCTGACTTACATCGATCAGCTCAATTACTTTATAACTCGTTTTTTTGTTGGTCCAATGTAACAAATTCAGATATATTCCCCCATTCTTCTTCTTTTTGGACCTACTGTACCTGATTCTATTCTACTTGAAAGATTTGCAATAAAATTGAGACAAAGGATAGTATTTGTAACTCATTTAAGGTCATCCGAGTGCATTCCAGATGGTACTTCACTCTGCTTTTAATAGAAGATGAAGATAGAAGATTATTATAGAAGATGTATGAAAAAGTTACCTTGTGTTTGATCAATCTATTTTTATTAGTATGTATAGATGTGGATGTTGTCAACACATTGCAAAAGCTAGATACAGTATATATGTAGAAATATGAGTAGATAATGAGTAAAATTTGCTACTTAAAACTTCATAGTTACCGTAGAGCACACACATGCATGCAATAAACACAAGACACATTTATATGTAAGAGTGCCATGGGCAGCTTAAAAGAAGGTCACACTCTCTTTCTTGAGCCATCTTAGTGACCTTCACATATGGTACTTACCCCCTATAACTTGCAAGAGATGAAGGAATGGACAAACAACATCGTGACTTTATGGTGAGACTCTTAAGTGCCATTAAGGACCTTGGAAATTCCCTTGATTATGTGTTTATGCAAGGAGCTGTAGAATAAGGTGTTTGAAATTCTTTGCAATATTGTTCTTCAAAATTGTAAAGCAGTACATTCTTGTGATCTGTCTTGTACTAAATATGAGGTCATAGATATAGTGGTCAGTGTATGCAGCTTGTATTTCTGCATGTTTATCAGGGCAAATTTTAAGGAATTTTTGGTGGGTGCCCCTCGGTCAACCCAGTCTTGCATTTTGGTTGTCAGAAATTCATGAAATTTTCCTCTAAACACAAAAGTTGATGTTTCCTTCTTTCATTCTGTATATATCAATTTCTAACCGTTTCCATTTCAAGAGGCTACATAGACTTAAGTTGCATAGGAAAAACTGCACGAATGTTACAATAAGAATTTCAAACAAAGCAACTTCAGTGTGGCTATCAGTATTATCTCCTGGACACAAGAATTTCTTCCATTTATGATTTCTACAGTACGTTAGGATTCTCGCTCCTTTTTGGCGGAATTTGTGGTTGTCAAGTAATTGTGTCGCAGATATTCTTTCAGGTTGAAAACTATCACAAAGATCAATTTCACAACTGTTGCAGCCACAGAAAGCAATTTTTGTTGAGGCCAAGCTTTGTCTTTGATATTAATACACTTGGGGAATCACCTCAGGAAAGATATGTTCGTGATTAATCATAGCAATTTTCACTTTTTTTTAAAGCAAAAAAAACCAAAACAAAACATGTCTGTTCTTATAAGCATTAGTGTGTTCTTGCAGTAATGCCATTTTTACGGTGAAAGCATTTAAAAATTATTTCATTTCCTGCTCACTTGGAGCATTTAATATACTCATCATGATCTCATGTGAAATATATCTCTCAAAACATACTGCCTAATATCATTCAAGTCCTCACATTGAGGTATTAAAAAATTGAAATTATTAGAGGCGGACAATGCTTTATAATTGCTTGGTATTAAGCAGTCTGCTGTCCTTCCAAATCCCACAACCATAGAGAGCTACTTCATTTTATAACCTGTTGCTATGGTGAATTGGCAACGCTGTTATACAGATCCTTCTCCTATGTCTACCAATCAACGTGTCTGAAAACAGCGTAAACGATCACTAGCTTGGATCTTGTTCATCACCTGGACCTCTGTTCTATCTTACCATAAAAGCTTTGAGTCTGATAAGACCTAATTAGCATGCTGTTCAATTGAAGGATTTAAGGGGAGGGGGGGGGGGGGTGGAATCATCATATTTGTCTTATTTTATTATGGTCCTATTGTGCTCTTAAAAATGCACTGTATACATTAGGGATGATATAGTCATGAATATTACTTTCATCATATTAAAATATGATAATTCGTGTAGCATGCATGGCAGATTTGTAATTGGGTAAAAATGTTGAAATTTCATACTCTGAATTCCTCAAATGGATCTGAAAAAAGTCTTCAATTTGCGTGGAATCCTTAAAGCGTTATTTCAGCCGTGCATATATATACTGTACTCGCTCAATAATCTTTTCACTTAATTCTGACAAAAACTGTTTTTGAAATACTGTGATTTGACCAAGCAGATGCTTTCTTACGGCAAAGCTACAAAAATTCAATTAGCATGCTCAAAGTCTTGGCTATAATAAAGACCAGCATTATTCGATGCGTTATGGCATAGGTCAGGTCTAAAATTAGACTTCAGATGAAGCAGCCTCTGTTGGCTCCACTTATATTGAACGGAGCTAAAAAAAAGAAGAAAAACTTGAAAACCTAACAACAATTGAGCATGAAGCACAGACAGATGCTAAATATTATTTAAAGGGCAAAATTCTGTTTATAAAACCTCCTATAGTTGGCCCCAAATTTTAGTGCACTGAAATTACCCAAAGTTAATTGCCAAAAGTGATATATTGATGGTTATTACCCATAGAATTTATTTCCTATCTCTGAGGATGTATCAACTATCTCTGAAGGAAAACACAGAGGGTGACGATTAAAATGAAAGTGAAGCTTGTGAATAGGCGGACCATTATTTATATTTCTTTTCTAGCGTATATATTCCGTGTTTAGAGTAACAAGTAAAGGATATTGAATTTGAGGTCCGCACTCTTCTCTTTCACATAGAGTCTCCATTTTGAGATATTACTTGAAGTGCCCCCAATGAAGTTTCTACTAAAATTACTGACGAGAAATCTCATAAATATTATTGGACTACAAAATGCAGTCCTGTTTGCACATTTGCACACTAGAAATAATCCCATAATTTACTGTGGATCAAGCTTAATGTTGTGATCGTTTATTAATACCCATTAATTGCCTATTCCAAGGTGACCAAGACTAGGAGGTGATTGACATCATAATTTTGTCTATTATTACCCACAATTTTGGAACAAAATTGAGTGGGTGTGGTCCAAAGATCTAAAGGGCCAAACATACTTTGCAAGATGCTTGATTTTCAGTTACTTAATTATAGATGATTTACGATCATTTGCTTTACTTACTCCTATACATACAAAGATATATAGTTGATCTTACCCCCCCCCCCCTCCCCATAAGGTTTTTACCTTCCCCTCAATATATTTCAGTAGAGTTTTTTGTCTATTCATTTGGATTTTAGTCACAGTGGAAACTAAAACATATCTATTTATGTCTTTTACATGCATTTCAAAATGTTGTACTTAAACCTATAGGATACTGTATATTGCCCCAGTTCAATGTAGTCAGTGTAGCACTTATCTACGGATTATAAACCCCAATTAGGAAAAAGCACTATGACATGCATCCAGCACAAGACAATGCACAGGTTTATAGCAACATTTATGAAACTGCAATGTACTGGTGGAAGTTGCAGCTAGGTGTAATTTCACTTTACCCTTTCACTTACGGAATTCTCCAGATTAGCTATTAGCACTCTCCTTTGTGCCATATCTTGCACTGCTCTGTAGGAGGATGGGGGAGGGGGGGGCATGGTACCCCAATGATTTACACAGCAATGTGATGGGGGAGGGGGGCATGGTACCCCAATGATTCACACAGTAATGTATGTTCACAAGAGCATGATACTGTCATAGTCATTAATGCTGACACCATGGAAAATTGGTCTAGCTCTTACCCACCCCCATCCCCTCTGAAATCTGTCCTCCCCTCTTCCATCCTCCACCTTCATACAATCAACCCCGCCTGCCCAGTCATGTGCAACCAGTTGTGTTAAGTTGTGTGTGTGCTGATTACATAAACATCTGCATATGTTACAGTTGTCACACTGGTTTGTCTCAGTTTTTGCCATGTATTTTATGATGCCACTTCAGACCATCTCCATTTTACTGCAGTATAAGTTTTAGTTCGCCAGTTTTTGATTAGTTATTACGGACGGTTAAGTGATGGATGATCGCAGTTACCTGCGAGCACAACTATTTGAAGAAATTATTTAACTTCAAAAGGAAATTGAAAATAGACTCTTAGGGAGGTGAATGATTAGGCACGTACAAGGTTCCCTCCCCCTCAATATCAAGTCAGATCCAACAACTGGTGTAAGTAATTTCTAAAGCCATCCCCTAGGTTGTAAAGGCCCCCTGGATGTGCATCTTTCCATGGCCTTTTGGCTAAAGATAACAAGGTTGAAGCTATCCTGTGGCGGGCAACATGTGGTGATGTTGGTAAATTGGGAAAAATAGATAGAAATATAGATGCAGCCTGCATAGCTCAATGAAATTTCTTTTTTTATAACAATTTTGACACCAAAGTTAATTCTTGGATGGTTGCCATGGATTTTATTGAAGACTACACAAAACAAATTTATTCCCTCACTCCATCAAAGTTTGATCTAATATTCATGAAACTTGACAGTATGTAAGTTATGGTCTCCCTCCCATTCACCATGCCATGTCATCATCGAATATCTCTTTGTTCGCTTCAGTCATGTCCCACATTTTATCTCATTAGTTTTCAAAGAGGCAAGAACAAAGAGGGGCATCTCACCTATCAGTTGATCAACTCACTCAAACGTTTAGGACCAGTCTGACAGTCTGTATAGTCACTGTTCTTTGTTTTACAGTCCCAACTCATCACAACGTAATAATGCAGGTCTCATATTCCTTACGGTATAGTTTTGAATCACTTAATACATCAAGAAACTAAATAAAACATTAATTATCTTTCCAAATTTGTAGTGTATTTAGTCGTCAGTTTTCTGTTCATATGTCAGTTTACACTGAGTTAACAGTCTAAGAAAGATGAAGGTGAATTTATTTCACTCCTGATTGACCTGTCTCCACACTACAATTGCACTTTTCTATCTACCTAGTCTACCATAACGGTACCCTTTGGAAGCTCAGTCTTGAGTCATCAAACTCTATCCTGAGACTTATATTCAACCTACTGTACCATTTTGAATGTTAATTCATCAACATGCATGTAATACACAGACTATGAACGAAACTATTTGCTGAGTCAATCATGAATGCAAATAGATACACGTTGACTCTTCACTATCTGAAGCCGCCCTCCCGACCCCCCACCCCTAATGAACTTCCTATCTATGTAGTTCCACCCCCCATCTCTCACCCCTAATGAACTTCCTATCTATGTAGTTCCACCAAAATTGGCAACACTCGAGTCTGCTCGGGGCACTTCTCCCAGAGCTTGAGGAATTACTCAGCTAATTATGGATCTTGCTGAGTAAATCAAATAGCATGCACAAGTGATTAAGTGTTTTAATCAGAAAGTCTCGAGTCTGACTAATGATTCCACTGTAGGTTATCCAATTGATGGGATTCCTTTAGCAGATTAATTCTCAGTGGGATGTACTACAAGACACAGAGAGAGAGAGAGGCTTCCTGGGACTGGACTGCTGCTACATATATACTATACAGACCAGGGTGAAATATCACAGGGTTGGTGGCTTATCCTGAGATGATATCCTTGGTGATGGTACACCATCCTTTCAGAGTCATATATAGCATCCCGTCATGTTTCTCTTGGTGAACAAATTTGACCATTTTGTAATTTAATTAGAAGTTCTTCTGTTGGTATGTCAAGGATGTGTTCTGTGGTTTAGTTGAGTAATAAAGCAAATCTATATATGTCAGCTTATCTGCTCTCTGCAACTCAACTGATAATCCTTTGGATTCTATTCTTCATTCATCATTTATAAAAAATCGTACAGTTTCTTCGCATTACCTCATGTTTTCGTGCATACATGGTGCTTGCTTTAGTAGTTTCAATTGGCAGTTATATATGAGTTAAAGATGAAATTGCGGGGTCCTGACCCCAGGACAGTACCCTTCACGGATTTACTGTATAATCCTGCTTTTGTTTACTTCGAATGCTCAGACCCATACATTACTACCAGTCACTGATTATACCTAGTCACTGATTATAACTAGTACCACCAAGAACCCTTCATGCGTTACTGTTTAATCCTGCTTTTGTTTACTTTGAATGCTCAGACCCAATAAGTACCACTCACTGATTACTGGTCTAAAGCACAACTAGTCCCACCAGAAATTTCATGCCTTAATATTTTACTGGTACTCAATCAGAGTATCTTAGATTGATTTAGAGATGAATAACGATACAATCACTTCTAAAGTCAAATCATACTATCAATCTATACATATTTACATCAAACTCATTAAATGTGAAATCTGAACATTGTGGTAGTTTTTCCCTGTCAGCCAAATTGGTGAATGATGTATCCGTCAAAACAGCCATACCTCACAGTCTGGAATAATTCCCTTTCTTCAACAACAAATCTTGACTTTCAATTCACCCCTTCTCTCCTTCCCTTCGGGCCTTCACCCATGTCCCTCCCCTTACTGCTGATACATTGAACAGATGAGGTCTGTGGAGACTTGTCATTGTTAGCTACTGTGTATTTCTGTGCACTGGGGTAGAGGATACACCAAGTTTATACCGTATACAGGGATTGTGGAATGATTAAAAAAATGACTAAGGGTATTTCAATCAGTTGACCAATTTTGCAATATCTGCCAATGTATGCCAAAACAAGAGAATTTGCTTTCTTCGTTTATGAAAATGGGAGAGATTGGACAGCTGTGCCCCTGCGGGCAGAAATTTCCAGCCGGTAAAAATCACATTTAAGAGTTGAAGAAAGTATATGCGGAGGAGGTGTTTATCCCAAATTCCACCTGCTCCATTCAAATGTGGTAGTCAATTGAAGAGGATTTTTAATGACTTTAAGATTTCATCTGTGCATCTGTTTACAGAGATGATCAATAGTTAACAGATATGGTAGAGATTATTGTATTAATATATATTATGTGGTCATTCAAATTTATCAATGTTAATGTCTGTGTTTTGGTGATTAATATGTCAAAAAAAGAAAATACAATTAAAGTACAAAGAAAAAGAGGGGTCGTGCATGACTTGAAATATGGAGAGGAGCCATTGAACTCAGAACTTAATCAAACTTAATTTACTTTTTATCTTTAGTAGTCTCTAATTACCTTCATGTAAGTAGTTGTTTTAAACATTGGAGGCAATGTCACCAAATCTATCGGATATCACTCCAAATAAGGTTGCAATATCTTACACCCTCCTCGTAAATATGTTTCAACCGATTGAATATTAATGAGGGCGCTATTCATGCATGTAATTTGATACTCAGTATTTCATTGCTTTGACTCTCGTCATATTAATACCAAACTACAAGAATGAACCAATTTGGAAAATTTCAATTATTTTTTCTTTACCATAAAAAATTGTCTTTATTTCATATCCAAATTTGATAAGTATAGTCCCGCTATGTTATGAGTTTTTAGTATATTATAAATATATGGTAAAATATAATATCAATTCGAAAAGCTGCTGGTTTTTATTACATCATACGTGATGCATCATTTTACGGTCTTTCTGCTCATGACACAAGTACTTTTGAAATTTTTGTGATTGAGAAAACGAAACCAGAAGTTCTTATAGCAAATGGCACTCAAGTTCAAACTTCACTCGCTATGAAATCTGTGAGGAACTTTCAGAACGAGCCATGCAGTCGGAAAATATGTATTAAACCTTCATCAACACTTTCAGCAAATTTTAATTGATTAGTAAACAAAAAACTTTCCATCATCCCCATCTTTATTTTTCTTTCCTTACAGATTCCAACCTTGTGATATTTCTAAAGTTCAGTCTCGCTCTCTCTGTCTTGAAATTAAACAGCAGGAATTCCCTCAAACAAAACAGCTGCTGGAGTGTGGATTACAGGTACGTTTGAAACCACTTCAGTCGGATTGTGTTCCCTCTTGCCGTTACTACGCTCGTTAGCGAAAGCAAGTTGTTGTTTTAACGACAGGATGAAAGGGATCCAAAGAAACAGCTGCGGTGAACTTAAATCCCTTTCATACAATACCGTCCAAAGTTTTCTCAAAGGATCAATTAACTCTCATCTTTGCATCATGTTACCATTAATGTTCAGAGAACACATTTTTCCTTGCCTCCGGGTGTTCTTAGTCCAGGCCCGTATAATATTACACCTGTATTCGTAGGGAGACAGATTTCTGTTTTCAAAATGTATAGTTTCTCTAATGGTATTTCTTCACACTATTAATTACAAAACTGTGAACAGTCTCAACTATGACAGGGACTAAGCTAGCAACCCAGCATGAAAGGGTAATGCTCTGGTAAATGTCTACATTATATTGAGTAATGTGCAATCCACTGGATATTCATACATATCGTTGGTTTTAAATGAACTTTTTGAAGTCATTGAGGACTTACTGTACATAACATATCACCCACTGTAAAGCATGTCTGGAGGTCAAGAGAGGTCAAGTTATAAAGCCATGTCACCATGGTAACAAATTACAGCTGGTGTGGAAATAATTCTATCATAATATATATTCTACTCCATAGTAGTAGGAAACCTATCTTTCTAGTAGAAACCCAAGTTTTCACTTGGGATTTTCAGAGGATATTGGTGGACCTTTGTAAACAAAATGATTTCTCAGAGAGGGCAGCTTTACTGAATCATATTCTTGGTTAATGTGCCCCTCCTTGGTTTGCATCGGAAGCTGCCTGTTGTGTTTGGTATAGGTCGCAGGTCTTACAAGGTTCAAAGAGTCCAAATTTTGATAATCTTCAAAAAGACATACCCACATGAAGTTGTTTAATAAACTTGACGCTGAAGTATTACATGTTCCTTTGTTATAGTAAGTACAGCAACCCTATTGTTTTCAGTGGATGTGATAGGGGTGGGTGAGTTACCAGACAAATCTGAAATCCATGTAAACAAAAACTTGCTCCTGAAAAGTACAGCATTATTAAACGCCATTGATACGCATAATAAATAATGCATATTGTCTAAGAATAGAAACCCCAGTTTTGGTTCAGCTCCAAGGGTCATTAGATCATAACACATTGGTATCAGGTTTTTATATATAAAAAAAAAAAAAATAACATCCCAAGGGCCAGAGAGATCATGATAAAATCATAAATTTTCTCTCTGTGTCTGTCTTCTTTTATTTTTATATTTTCATTTTGATCTTTTCTTTCTCTCTCCCTCAGCTTTTATATTTTGGGTTGAAATACAGGATGATGTTACTTTTCTTATTGTTGAAATACAGTCCTAGCTAGGTCATTGTCAGAAACAGAAAGATCAAGACTAGAGATCTTGATATTATTGTTTTGTTAAAGTTACTTTTTTTTTATGATAGGAACATGATACAGCCCTCAGAGATGTTAAAGTACATGTTTTTCTGTAGGTATATATTTGAATACTTCACCTCTGGGGGTCCTGAGTGGAATGTTTATGTTCTATAATGCCTGGCTGGGAGGGTGATATGATCCTGTTAAAAGTGATGACTACAGTCGTATATATTTCAAATCTGATTTTTTTTGACAAGATTGAGCATTTTCAAGGTATGGGCGGGGACATGGGAGAAAGAAGGAATGTCAAGTTGATGACACCCCCTTAGCTTTATAAAGTAAGAATAAGTTGACATCTACTAATTAGTTCAAGGTCAAAGTTTAGGTCTTTGCTGTAGACAGACCTGGTGCAAAGTGTCAATATGTCTGTGCATACATGTGTAGAGTGTATTTAATACTGGGTATACAGTAGATGAATAAGGTGTAAGTACAACAAATTGTGACTAGATACAGCCTGCAGTTTGTCCGGTGCCATAGAACTTACAAAGAGAGTTTATCTTAGCACATTGTAAACTGAGTTCACTGCAGAACTGTTTCAAGAGAGCAGCACTGTTCATAGGTTAGAAATGTGGTATTCCACAGTATTTATACTGTATATATGCCTTCTTCATCTAAGAGTGGCCAACAGCCCTCTTCATTTACAGCACCCCTGTACCTTTTCCAGCGTTAAGTCTCACAGCTTCCAACACAAAGCTCCAAGCTTGCTACCAGCTGTAGAACCCCCACTCCCTGTTCATTTAAGATCATTGGACTCACTCCATCAGTTTAAGCGTGCCACTAAACTTCTCTTTTTTTCTGTTTGTTGTTAAATTGGTTCCTTTAACTTAGCACCTGTAAAG
Organism: Apostichopus californicus; assembly: GCA_020650975.1. NCBI lineage: Eukaryota > Metazoa > Echinodermata > Holothuroidea > Aspidochirotida > Stichopodidae > Apostichopus > Apostichopus californicus. Next base: position 76 of record JAIPMN010009476.1, on the reverse strand, counting down.
TGGATTGAGAGACCATTCATGTCGGATTCTGTGTCATGTGATAAGACTAATTATTATTTGTTAGTATTATCACTGT